>JAYMTE010001055.1:0-14580 GCA_036897545.1 Pelargonium fulgidum
GGTTGTTTGTTGGGTGCTTATTATCGAGATATTGTGATTCTCTATGGTTTGAGATTAGCGAGTTAGTAGCTTGTAGGTTAGTACAGATTTCTACCTCTATGTCTGATTTCGACTGAGTTGCTCTAAAATTTCTGAATGTAACCTGCATTTTGATTATGAATTAATAATATAGTTATTTCCTTTGAAAAAAGAAAAAATAGTGTTCTCCTATGTATTTTATTTGAAATTCCACACTCCACGTACTCACAAGCTAACCATGAAACTAGTGGGACCCACCGGGAGTTAAATTCATTGGTTTTCGGTGATGTGTCGTCTACTACAATACAACACTTCCCTCACGCGCTTCATGAGGGTAGTTCCGTAATCTAACACACTTCAGAACAATCGTGTGCACCAACTGTATAGCGCGTGTAAAACTGTAACCGGCACGCGCGAGAGTGGAGTTAGACAGAACTATATTTTTTCAATTTCATTTGTACTGCTCTGTTTTCAACCTCCGACCGCCACGTCACCATGCACCCTCCACGTCACCACCAAGTTCAAAATTTTAAAATTTTGAAATGGGTAAATTGCTTGGCACCCTGAACTTATGTGTTTTTCAGTTTTAACCCACAACTAAGAATTTTTAATGGGTTTTGTCTCGTAAACGAATAAGTTGTTAGTTTAACCTAAAATCTTGGTATAGCCGGTTTTTCTGTGCTGCATAAAAAAAAATGCCACAACATTGGACGAGTTAGCACCACAAACTAGGGATCGTTATTTTAACAATTAGTCACAAATATATATTTTTGAGTTTTCAACTTCTATGTGAAGAATACTATTGTAATAATGATCGATTTGTAGACGAGTCACTTTTAAAGGTTTGATACTAAAAAAATGATTATAGCAAGTATTGGTTAAGGAGTTATCTCAACGACCAAATGTGATTTCCTCTCGCTCTTGAGTAACTAATTATGCAAAACATGATTTTTTCTGACTAAATTTCATTCGGTGCTTAAAGTCAAATTTCAATAGTGAATCAATGCCCTAAGCACTGTATGTGGTCAGGTGAACGTATCTCTCATCTCTCAGTGATAAACTATACAATTCCCACTTTTAAGAATGCTACACCGCATTAGTTGTTCAGCAACAATCTTATGTGTTCTGTCAATTACCCTAGTTACTAAACACATTTATTTTTTCCTCCGGTCCTCTCAGTATGTTTGATAAGAGATGTCAATGATACACTATTCTTTACTCTTTTCGAGGTTTCATCCCAAACATTACGCACAAGAAAAAATATGTGGTCACTATTATAAAGAGACTTCACACCTCTTCTAACAGTCGGTATTTAGTACAAAACAAGAAAATATGATTTGTTTAAGAGTTGAAAGTTCAAAACATTAATTAAAGGCTCGATGAAGAAAAAATTACAAAATATTTTTTTGGTAAAAGTCCCAATCTGGTTCCAAACTTGAGTGTTTAGACCTAATTTGGTTTTTGAACTTTATTTAACCAAAATCAGTCCATGAATTTTGTTTTGATCTCAAATGGCCCATGAACTTTCAAATATTGACCCATTTTGGTCCCTAAACTTTTGAGGTAAGCTTTAAAGGCAATGACGATATTGAGTCAATATGTGAAAGTTTAGATACTATTTTAGGTCAAAACAAAGTTCAAGGTTCAAATTGAGGCAAAAAATGAACGTTCAATGACTAATTTTGGTTTAACAAATTTTAAGTTAAAACACCAAAATTCGGGATCAAATTAGATATTTTACCCTTTTTTTTTATGAGAAAACTTGGTTTAACAAGTCTAAGGGGGTAAAACTAAAACCTTGAATAGTTCAAACTCTAAAACCATTAAAAAAATCATAATTAGGGGCTAAAAGTTTAAAAATGCAAGTCCAAGGGTATCAAACTGTATTACCCAAATTTTAAATTTTAAATTTTAAAATTTAAATAGTAATTTCCTATTATTATTTTTAAATATTAAATGATTTAAAAAACCTCCTATCGCTCTCGCCAGTTATTACCGATCTTCGTCTTCTTCGACTCTCTCTCTGCAACTCTCAATTTGTCTTAAAGATCCATAATTTTTCTCTCATTTTCCTTCATTTTCTCGGCACTTTCTCGCGCTCTGATTCAGTGTTGCTCACTCAGCTTAAAGCTTCGGAGCCGAATAAAAAAATCGCAATGTTGCTCGCTTTTTCCACTCACGCCATGTGAGCTCTGACACATTCTCTCCTGCTCCTTCTTTACTTGCTTGCGTCTCTTCTCGGTCTCCGAGTCGTGACTCAGTGCTGCTTCGACTCTCGATGGCCTCATCGTCTCGAGCAAGGAGCAGCTCGCCATTTTCGTATCGCAAGCCCTCGAGCCCTTACTCCTCAACTTCCTCTTCGTCTTCTCTGGTCAACAACCGCCTCATTCCTCGCTCCTGCTCGTCCTCCGCTTCATCGTATTTGAACTCCGGCGGTGGTGGAGGGCTCAGCTCGTCCCGATCCATGACACCGAGTCGCGGCCGTTCCGAGTCAATGTACTACGGTGCGCAGGGTTATGGTAATGGCGAGCCGGTGGGGTTCCCAGCGGAGGAGCTGATGGCGGAGCCGGTGGATGCGCCGAGGAACGGGGATAGCATTTCGGTGACGATTCGGTTCCGGCCGTTGAGGTAAGGAGTAGATCTGGGAGGGTTGGGTCAGATCTATGGGGGTCTTGGGATTGGTTGAAATTGGGAGGAATAATTTTTAGGTTGTGTAATTGGAGGATTTGATTTTGGTTCTATTGTGGTTGTAGTGAGAGGGAGTTTCAGAGAGGAGACGAGATCGCCTGGTATGCAGATGGAGATAAGCTTGTGCGAAATGAGTATAATCCAGCCACAGCTTATGGATTTGGTATTGCTCTTGCTGGATTATTTTGAATTTAATGCTTATATTAATTGGGGTAAATTAATTGGATGCTTATTCAAATCTAAAGTTGATTCACTGATGCTTCATTTGTATTTATTGTGGATTTTGATGGGTTTTAGCTCACCATTCCGGGATGGTTTTCCATGACAGATAAAGTTTTTGGACCACATACAAATACTCAGGATGTGTACGAGATAGCAGCTCAACCTGTTGTCAGAGCTGCAATGGAAGGTGTAAATGGTATGTGATTATACTCTTGAGCATCAGAATCTCATTGGTTGAATGTGAACTTCGGTGCTAAAGCAAGTCTTATTAAGTTAAATGGCTCTTATGGAAAGCTGCATTTTCCCAATCGTGTGACTGTTTTAGCTATTTTTGCAAATAGTTTAGTGTTTTGTAGTGCTACCATCAATTTCTTTGACCTGGAAAGTTTCTTATCTATCCTTGCTGACAATGTAGGAACTGTTTTTGCCTACGGTGTAACAAGTAGTGGCAAGACGCACACTATGCATGTAAGTGTGTAATTATGTACCAAGATTGTTGTTTGCTACTCCTATGAAATTTGGATGTTTAGAGAAGCCACCCAATTAGTTCTATTGTGAAGAGAAGCCTCTCCTGCTCAGATGCTTTAATTTATCTATGATTTTGTAATTGTCTCATTTCTTTTATTAAATTTGTGCAGGGAGATCAAAATGCTCCAGGTATCATTCCATTGGCAATCAAGGATGTTTTCGGCATGATCCAAGATGTAAGTATTTCACTATATTTATTGTTGTTGTAGTTAGATGGTGTCCTTTTGACGTTTCCATTTTTTGTGTCCTTCACCTTTTACTTGAATAATTTCACTGTCATACTTGTTAGAGACACTTTTTTTTCTTCCTATTGCTATTGGTTCTCAGTGTTTGCAAGGAAAAGATAGATTTTGAGCAATGTTGTATTCTCATATTGAATTCTGGAGTATAACAGTAGGAAGTCATTGTAGTAGTCTGTTTTTGTACTTTATTCATTTCCAATTACGGCTGAGCAATTTTCTTCATTTAAGGAATACAAATTAACTAAGAATTATACATAGTGTCTTTTTGTAAAATTCCTCACTTTAGTAAATTTTCTTATGTCTTTGATTGTTATTGATACTGCATAGACTTTGAGTCTCTGATTGCCGGGCAATGCCTTTTAATAAAATGTATTTTGGTAGAGTCATTTACCAATTGAAGAATGGATAACTAATTACATTCTCACTTCAGACTCCAGGAAGAGAGTTCTTGCTCCGCGTGTCGTATCTTGAGATCTACAATGAGGTTAGTTGATAAACATATAATTTAAGATGTTGAGTCATGTATCAGGATGGTCATTTTCTCTTATCATGTTTGGTAACCATATTATTCTATAAATAGGGAAGGTTGCTTCATTGAAATCTGCTTCTTTTATGCGGCTGTTTTTCATATATTTGAACTACGATACCAAATAAAACCATCAATTTATGACTTTCTCAATTTACGTATTCTCTTTCTGTTGCATGTGTCTTTCAGTCTCTGAATTTGGGTTGATTCTCAACCAGTCAGAGATAACTACTTTATCTTAGGCAAAATTGTCTGCTGTGGCTATTTTTAAGTAGATAAATTGTCTTATTTGTTAATCTATTTCTGATTCGGTGACAGGTTATCAATGACTTGCTTGATCCAACTGGTCAAAACTTGCGTGTTAGAGAAGATGCACAGGTTATTTACTTATTTGTTTCATCAACTTTATTTGTCTATTCTAATTATGGCTTATGATGTGGGTGAGCCTTGGTGAAACGGTAAGATTGTTCTCTTGTGATTTTGAGGTCAAGGAAACAGCCTTTTTGCAAAAGTATCGGTAAGCTGCAACATTAATGATCTTTCCCAAACCCCGTAATGGTAGGAGCCTCGTTAACTGGGCTGCCATTTAATTTTGGTGTATGGTGATCAATTTCTCATCACTTAATGAACATTGTTCTGTTCTATCAGTTTCTCTTTCTCTTCCCTATTTCCTTTTACTTCTTTCTCCGTATATGGTAATAATAGTTAATTACAAATAAACTCCAGCTTCCATGTATTGAAATTATTTCTTTCGTAAAAACTCCTAATGCAGATATTACAATATTAGAGCATCTTCAATGGTTATAATACAAAGGTTAACTAATAGCATTGATATTTGTACATTAACCATTACTTCCTAATAGTGTGATATATTAACATGCTATTGAAACCAAAGCACCAGCCACTTGTCATACTTTTTACTCATGATGTTGAAACTTATTCCTCCAATCTTTTTTCTTTTGTCTCAATTCTCAACCAAGTTTTCATTTGTCACATTTTTTTAATATACGAAATATGCCAATCAAATTGTTCCTTTTTTATTTTTGTAATATAATTTTACTATAAATAATTAGTACATACTAGTATATTCATGGTAGAGATAATGTAATATTTCTAAAGTGATGCTGTAGCAATTTTGGGCCCACACTATTAACCTTTTAGAGGTTAATCCATTTGTGATGGAAGATAATCCTGTTGCTATTTATCTTTTAAACTTATTATTCAATCTATTGAAATTTAAGAAAATATTTTCCATCATGTAATGTTTTAGCTTTTCTTCAATTCGTTCAAGTTTTTGGAACTCTAGAAGTTTATTTACTTTCAGTATTTGTTTATCTTACTCTCCCTAGCATCATATTTTCAGGGAACTTATGTTGAAGGTATAAAAGAAGAAGTAGTTTTGTCTCCTGGACATGCATTGTCTTTTATTGCTGCTGGAGAAGGTATTCAGAGATAGCTTCTGTTAGAAATATTTCACTTATTTCTACTATCTTTTTTGCTAAACTTTCTCTTGCTGTTTTGTAATGGCAGAGCATCGTCATGTTGGATCAAATAATTTTAATCTTTTCAGTAGCCGAAGTCACACTATATTCACTTTGGTAAGCATTCACGTAGAGAAAATCTGTTGGTTGATGGGTCGATTATAAATGCTTGTACCTTGGCAAGATATAGTTGCTATCTGTTGTTTCTATTTGCTTTTCTTGTCTTTGAATTTGTTTCTATGTTGAAAGGATTCTGTTACAAATAATCAAAGTACTCAAATCTTTTAAATTGTTTCAATGAAGCATACTAGTAATCAGCAGTAAACTGAAACAAAAGAACACTTTCTGAGTTGTAAAAGTTACATCTACTTAATTAAAGATGAATATATTATAATCAAGATTCACAACTTGATTAACATGGATTTCACATGACTTTTGCAAATTGTTAAAAATGGGCAAATGGCCATCTGCACTAGCTTGTAGGCTTATAAACCTTCCAAGCAATAAATTATGTAGGCTATTGGTGGTTGCTTTCTCCTTTGTAATGAGTCATTGAGCTCAAACATGAAGAGTAATGAAGCTTTATTTAGAAATGCAGTTAAGTTTCGAACATAGGATTTGAATTTTGGGGGGAAAATATGTTGAAATGTCTATACTATTAAGTATTGCTGAAACAAGATAAAAATAAAAGGTGGTCCGTACTGTCTTACTATACCTGTTATTTAGAGAGGTACGCGAACGTGACTTGAGAAAGAATCTAAGATGGATGAGTTTTCAAATAATTTTTTCATGATTATGTAAACAAGCATCCCTTAGCCAATATATTGTAAATACCAATTCATTTGTAATGTTTGATCTCTAAATTTGATTTATGATTTGTTTTTATATGTCTGCCTTCAGTAAGCATTTTGGGTGAACTAGTTTTTGTAACACGTGTCTTTTCCTGTCACAATTCACTTGTAACTCTTTGATGGATTTGCAGATGATTGAAAGTAGTGCTCACGGTGATGAATACGATGGAGTGATCTTCTCTCAACTGGTATGGTCTAATCCCTTATCATTTCCAATGCACACACAAAATGCATCTTCATCTTTTTACTTAAAATTTGTTTTTACCACTTTTCTTGTTTCTTTACCTCAGAATTTGATCGATCTAGCTGGATCTGAGAGCTCAAAAACGGAAACAACTGGACTAAGGAGAAAGGAAGGTTCATATATAAACAAAAGTCTTCTGACTCTTGGAACCGTAAGTGCCCACTGATTTCTTACATTAACAGGCATGTAAATTAGATTTGTGCTCGTCTATTCCTGTTTCTGATTTTGATCATAAGAGTAAGTGAAATGTTGTACTTGTATGCCTTAAAAAAATGATTCAAACCCTTGTTTCACTGCCTTGTAACAGTGTTAACATGCAAATCACGGTTTGATTTTTTTTCATCAGTAGTGATATGATGTTCATGGAAATTGATGTTTAGTCTTGAGAAAAATTGTTGGTCAGGTCTTACTGTCTCAACTAGTAATATTACACTTCAGTTTAGGACCTTAAGGGCATAAATCTTCTGAGCAACCTTTTACTTTCTGACATCTTAATTTTTTAATAATTCTTGGATATATATTGTTTAAATTTGGCTCACACTTCAATTAAATGGTTGCATTGTGAAGGTTATTGGAAAACTTAGCGAAGGAAAGGCATGTCATGTTCCATATCGAGACTCTAAGCTCACCCGTCTTCTGCAATCTTCACTTAGTGGGCATGGACATGTATCGGTGAGTTTGCAATGTATATAAATATTGTTAAAGTTATTGATGAACAGTGAACTCAAGATATTCACTCTGGTGGAACATGTAGTTTTAATGTGCACAAGCACAAGTGAATTGGACGGTTTTATTTATTTATTTATTTATTTTCCTTATATGTTATTTTAATGTTACTCCCTTGTCCCGAATCATTTTGCACTGAAAACTAACACAATTTGTTTTGCATCTTGATTGAAATCTCTCAGCTTATATGCACAGTTACTCCTGCATCCAGTAGCATGGAGGAAACACATAATACATTGAAGTTTGCGAGCAGGGCTAAGCGAGTAGAAATTTATGCCTCACGTAATAAGGTATGCTGAAATCTCTGTTGATGAAATAAATGTTGTGAAAAATGTTTATTCATTAAAACATCAAGCTTACTCATGTTTTCCATTTGAAAATATTTCCTTTTCCACAGATTATTGATGAAAAATCTTTGATTAAGAAATATCAAAGAGAAATTTCTTGTCTGAAGACTGAACTTGATCAGCTAAAGAGAGGAATGATTGTTGGTGTCAATCATGAGGAGCTTTTGACATTAAAGCAAAAGGTATTGTATATTGGTTGGTCAGTTCTCATTGGAAATCCTATTTAGTATTATCTGACAGCTAATATACACAATTCATCCTGTTATATGTTGAATAGTTGGAGGAAGGTCAAGTGAAAATGCAGTCAAGATTGGAGGAAGAAGAGGAAGCAAAAGCTGCTCTCATGAGTAGAATTCAGAGGCTAACTAAGCTCATTCTTGTTTCGTCAAAGAATACGATTCCTGGCTTGAGTGATATTCCCAGTCATCAACAGAGTCCGTCCATGGGTGAAGATAATGTGAGTTATATATTTTCAATCTGCAATTTAATGCAGGCATGTTATAAGCCATTTTCTTCATAATATATTTGTTTTGTTTTTTTCAATATTATGTTAGTGAGTTACAAAAACTGAAGACTAAGTGCAGTTATGTTAATTGGTCAATGTGTTATCTTTTGGTTTGAGTACAATCTTGGCTGCTGATACTCAGTAGACAGTTGTAATGAGGCTGATTCATGATAGTTAAATTAAGCAAACCAATGGTTTTCTTAATCTGTTATTATTCTTGCCTATTATCGTACCATTTTGTTTTTTTTAGATTTCTTGTTCAGTTTATTTTCTGATCTAAACAGCATGAATCAATACTTATTTTTCATGCCTTCTCTCTGTCAGAAGTTGGATGTTCTGCAAGGTGGTTCTTTGCTTGTAGAAAATGTGGACTCTTTATCTGTATCAGCAGTTTCATCAGATCTGTCTGTTTTAAAACATAGAAGATCTTCTAGCAAGTGGAATGACGAACTCTCACCAGTTGGCAGTACAGTAACTGAATCAACTCATGTGGGTGAACTTATCAATAGTTCGAAATACGACCACTTTCTTCTGCTATTTCTTCTTGTTTTAGTGTTTTTTGTATGATACATTGTTTATTCTCTACCAATTTTTTTTACATATAACATGTACGTTTTTGGTCTGTTGGTCAATATCTTTACTACTTTTTTTTCTTTTACTTTTTTCGCGGTTATTGACCTATATACATAATTTTTTTTTTCTTTCTTTTGGTATGCTATTTGTAGTAGCCTCCAAAAGTGTTAGCCTTGTTCTGGATTTGGGACCTTTGGCTCAGTTTTCTTTTCTTTTGTATTTTGCGTCAATCCAACAAGACATAGATCTTGTAACAGGAATTACCCTAGCATGCTTTGGGTTCACTTCTTGTTAGTACATTAAGTACTTATTGCTATCACTTTTGTATTTCAGAATTACCCTAGCATTGCCTTCAGTGAGTAGATGTATGATTATCTTGATAATAATATTCCTAAGTGTTTCTTGATGCACAATATTCCAAAACATTGTATTTCTATTATAATGTGAGTGTTTATTGTACTGAATTCAGGGACGGATAACAATGTCAGATCAGATGGATCTTCTTGTTGAGCAAGTTAAGATGCTTGCTGGTGAGATTGCCTTCAGCACCAGTACCCTAAAACGCCTGGTAGAACAGTCTGCAAATGACCCTGAAAATTCAAAAACTCAGGTATATTTTTCGTGTTTATTAAATTTTGTGCATTTTAGTTAGTTTTGTGTTAATAAAGTTGCACTCTTTCTCCCTGGCAGTATAAGACGTACTTAAGAAAATAACGAGCATTGTTAAAGTGATTTCATTAGTTCATTCTCCATCCAGTGCTGTCTTTCAGTCTTGGCTGTTAGATTATGCATAATTTCCCAAAATCCTGATGAGGCTTAAGGTTATGTTTTTAAAATGCAGATTCAGAATTTGGAAAGTGAGATCCAAGAAAAGAGGAGGCAAATGAGTATTCTGGAGCAACGTATCATTGAGAGTGGTGAGGCTTCAATTGCTAATGCATCAATGGTTGAAATGCAGCAGGTAGCCTCTTCATTCTATTGTCAATTATTTTCTATCCAATGTCATTACCGGTTATCATTTCTGGTGCTCCTTCTGTTGTAACAGACAGTTATGAGGTTGATGACCCAGTGTAATGAAAAGGGTTTTGAACTAGAGGTAAGTTCATGTGTCAATAATATTCAAATTTTATATATATATAGTGAGAGATAATCATTTTAAAAAAAATTATTTTTTGATCAATTAATGCAGATAAAATCTGCAGACAATCGTATTCTCCAGGAACAGCTGCAGAATAAGGTAATAACAAGCTCACTTTGTTAATTTAATATAATTTATTTTCATTTCAACTAAATTATTATATTTCTACCTTTATCCACTAGTCATTTGCTTTAAGTTTGGTGTTACCTATGCCGACCTTTTCTTCTCTTTGTACCCAACTTGTAGTATTCAGAGAACAAGGAATTGCAAGAAAAAGTGGATCTCCTCGAGCAGCGGTTGGCTTCACTTACTGGTGATAAGACATTATCTTCATCCGAACAACTTATCTCTGAAGAATATGCTGATGAATTGAAAAGGAAGATTCAATCCCAGGTAACATCTATGTTCTAACTTCTCAATGGACATTCCCATCACTATGTACTTTCTATTACTCTTTTTTTATCTTTGGGATTTTAAGAAATAGTATGCTACATAAATGAACTGGTAGTGAGTTTCAGAAAGGATAGAATGCAGATGGCACGATGTTTTTGGTTTTTGTTATTATTTTGGAATTGATTCAAAAATACAAGTAAAGAAAATCTTGTCACATCTTGGACAGTTAAATTTCAGCGTTACAACAATATGTACGTGTGTGTGTGTTACAAAGCTTATCTAACTATTACAACTGTGCCATCTGTATGTGGAAACTGGATAGAGGAGACGCTAGTACTGCCTTTTATTATGCATCTAACTGATTTTAGCAATCAGGAGTGTAAAATCTTTTCCTGTATTTAAATTATATAAATGTTGCCACATCTTCAATTGGATTGCTGAAGTACATTTTCTTGTTGGTCACTATAACTGGAACCCCTTGTAATCACCCACTGCACCAATGTTGATTTGATATTTTCTGTTTAACAGGAGTTTGAGAATGAAAGATTAAAACTAGAACATGTTCATCTTTCGGAAGACAACAATGGGTTACGTGCACATAATCAAAGATTGTCGGAAGAAGCTTCTTACGCAAAGGAACTGGCATCTGCTGCTGCCGTTGAGTTGAAGAATTTGGCTGGTGAAGTAACCAAGCTGTCCATACAGAATGCAAAATTGGAAAAGGAATTGTTGGCAGCAAGAGAGTTGGTACATTCCAGAGGTTCTGTTTTGCAAACAGTTAATGGTGTTAACCGCAAACATAGTGACGGCATGAGGCCTGGGAGGAAAGGGCGGATATCTGGCCGAGTTAATGAAATTCCAGGTGCTGATGATTTTGATTCATGGAATCTTGATCTAGATGATTTAAAAATGGAACTGCAGGCAAGAAAACAACGGGAGGCAGCTCTTGAGGCTGCCTTGGCTGAAAAGGAATTCTTGGAAGATGATTACAGGAAAAAGGCTGAAGAGGCAAAGAAAAGAGAGGAAGCTTTGGAAAATGATTTAGCAAACATGTGGGTACTTGTTGCTAAGTTAAAGAAAGAAGGAGGGCCAATGCCTGAGTTGAGCACCGATGATAGACATATAGATGGGGTAGATCATAGTAGTACTGGGATAGCTGATGATGTTAACAGTAACATTACTGCCCTGAAAGAGACACAACCTTCGGAAATTCCAAAACCCATGGAAGAAACTCCGAAGGAAGAACCCCTTGTTGCCCGCTTGAAGGTAACTACCGCAAACCATTTACTTGTTAAAAGTAAAGTCATTTTTGTTTCCCAAATAAATTTATTTTTATACCCCGTCTTAAAATGATTGTCCACTTTCCCCTTTTTGTTAATTACTTATCTATGAAATACCAATAATAAATTAAGTGGATTAGTTGAGTTTGATACAAACAATAGTACATGGGTCTAACGGGGAAAATCCAATCTTAACTAATATATCCTTTTTTTTGTTACAAAAATTTAAATATGGACACTCAATAGGGGACGGAGAGAGTATTTTATTGTTGGGATTAGTGAGTTAACATAAATTTCAGTTTAATTGTTTGCTTTGAGTGCTTATCTAGTACAAAGTTCATGATATGCGAGGTTGTGCAACATGTTTTAAAAGTTAACTCTTAAAAGAGATAGGTTGGCAAGGCTTTATGAAGCTAATTCTGATTTACCCCATGACATTATTGCTGCCTGGTCATATAAATTGGAAAAGTTAATTCTTAGATGAGATGGGTTACCAGGACTTAATTCTTAATCTTGTGGAATTAATCTATATGTATATTAGTCTCAAATTTGAGTATATGTGAATTTCCCTGCTAGACCGTGTCTCCACTCATTGCCAATTGGTTTTGAGTGTGAAGCCAGTGATGAAACACTCTCATTACCATGAATGTATTCTCTAGAGCTGACAATTCGTGTCTTAACAAGTGAACGACACGAAAACAACATGAAATAAGCATGTTTGACCGTACTAATTTTGTAACTGTGTTTTTTGCTCTGGTTGAGCCCCAAAAAAAGCAGAGTTAATTATTCGTGTTGTGTCACACATGACATGCGAAACTCACACTTAGGGATCATGGACATGAGCCCAAAAAAGAAAAAGCACGCACAATTAATTATTTGTGTTGTGACACACACGACATGCCAAACACACATTTAGGGATCATGGGCGTTTTGTGAATTTTCTTTAAGAAGGTGATCCAATAGACATTGTCAGTAACCATTATACTGTTTTTAATATTTTCAGGCAAGAATGCAAGAGATGAAAGAAAAGGAGCTCAAATACCAGGGAAATGGAGATGTCAATTCCCATGTGTGTAAAGTATGTTTTGAATCACCAACAGCAGCAATTCTTCTCCCATGTCGGCATTTTTGTTGTAAGTCATCTTTTAGCTTCCTTGTATGGATAAAATTTGTTTTTTTCTCACATGGTGTGTATTAATTAATTTGTTGTACATGTTGCAGTGTGTAAATCTTGCTCCCTTGCTTGTTCTGAGTGTCCAATTTGTCGCACGAAGATTGCAGATAGGCTTTTTGCATTTACTCCTTGACACCCTTAGAATGAAGGTTATTATGCCTGACTCTTATGTTTGCTTATATGAATATTTTAGATGAACTGTGATTGATTTTTGTGTTGGTATCAACCGAATGTTCGATAGAAACATGGTGATGAATTCAATGTTCAATCTATTTATTAAAAATCATCCTCATTGGCCAATTTAGTTATTTTTAGTTTTGGATTCATCAGAGCGGGGAAAACCACAGTTGAAATGTGTCGGTGATTTTTCATTAAAATAGGCCCATCAAAGTTTTTTTAAGGATGTAGAAAGATGTAAACCACTAAACCAAAAGGAAATATACGTACCTATAACATCGATCACATAATTCTGAAACACCTGAATTGAGTTGTTATTGAGCACTAATGTATCATGTTCTATTATTATTTGCAGGATGATGTCATTATTAGCCTATTTGCCATCTTCGGGGCACGATATCAGGTGCGATTCTTTCATTAATTTCCCTGTATGTAACTGTTTAAAAGGTACATCAATATTTGGTTTATGTGTACCTCCTCTCAAGGGGCTGTAAAATAATAGGGGAAGAAAAAAGAAAAAAGAATATAATCGGTACATTTCAGAGTTCCTGATGCAAGATGTTGCTTTGTTGTGAATTGTTATCTGTCATTAAAGCTTGCATTGCCAATGCCATGTATAGAAACAATATAAGATTTGATAAGAAAATCTTTTTCTCGTCTTGCCTTTCATGGTGATAATTGTTGTGGTTGGCTATGTTGAAATCGGTTTGAAATTTTTGTGATTGGGTAGGCAATGTATAGATGATTTGTTTTATTTTTTATTTTATTGGGCTTTTAAGCTCCATTTCTTGCTTTTGCTCATTGAATTGCACATATATTGGTTAATCGATTTCTTTAGCCTTTTTTGTTGCTGATTGACTGACAATTCGGATTAGAGTTGAAAAGACCTAATCTATGTCTGGCATGCAATAGCTGTGGATCCGTAGGATTGTAGGTTGTGTATAGAAAATGTGTGGGGACCAGCCACACTTTCCTAGAACATGTTAAAGTGCGGGTAAGGTTTTGTATTTTTGCGGGTTTGAGTTCAAATTGTCAGCTCTAATAGGGTTTGAGTCGGTTTGAATTTTTTTAATGGGTTGGCTGTGAAAAGATAAATATCTAATGGTTTGTTGATGTTGGGTGTGTATGTTCTGTTTCTTGCTTTTCCTCGTTGAATGCACATAATTTTAGTAATCTGCAGAGCTGATAATTCGGATTTGATTTTGGAATCCGGTTGAAAAGATCAACCTAACATCCATATCACCATATTTTTGTTGGCTTCTACTTTTTTTTATATATATTTTTTATTCCAATTACTATATCTACAGGAATTAGGGGCGAGACAAGCCTACAATTAATGACTTTTGAGACAATTTTTACAAATTTCTATGCACAGACAAAAAGAAATATTTTTCATTATCTTTACGATAAAAGCTTGTTTGTGAAGTCTATCAAAACTTTTGTAAATGTCTATAGGAGGTAAAAGGA
>JAYMTE010001056.1:0-14579 GCA_036897545.1 Pelargonium fulgidum
AGATTAATTGAATAAGTATCCAAAATTACAACTAATTTAAAAATAAAAATTGCTCTAAAATATGAGAGAATGACACATGTACACTAATGGTAGAACTTTAATATATATATAGATTTCTAAATTTGTATACATTAATGTAAAAGAAACATACTTTATCTAACACCAAACTACTTTTTTTTTTTTTTTTTTAAATAATAGCATATTTGAACTAGTTTACTTTATCTTTGAGATTTTTTTTGTCAAACAATCTTAAAGATTTAAACATCGCATCATCTTAGTGTGCATTTAAGATATAATTTATTGGTTATTAATCAATTGCTTTATTGAAGTCGACTATTCTCTATATCATCCTTCCTATCTAACTAATTGAATACATCATGTGTTACATAACTTAACAAAAAATTACTATAAAAAACTATTGATGACGTATGTGTTGTGCGGGTGACATATGATTTGATTTTCACATATCAGTTTAATACAAATTATTTCTAAATCAATTTTTACACACATACGGTATACTCTATATTTCTTCAACAAAATATATTTGTCTTAATTTTGTAGGTTTCAACGTTGAAATCACCAAACGATTCGCAAAGGAGTCTTCAATGTTGCGCCACATGGCCAGCAGACGACCAAAAGTTGTGGAGCTTGGTCCATATTGGAAACTATAGTTCAATCGGGAAGTGAATAGATGATATATCAAATATATAACGATTGATTATAATTAGCTACACAAATTCTTTTACTTTTAAAAATTACAATAACTAACTTTTATATAAAACAATCTCCGAATGTTATATTATAATTAAATTGGATTGTTGATGGTAAAAGTTCTTTGTATATTATTATTAGTTCATAATTTGTTAAATGTAATATAACGATGAGACATGAATGAGCATGAATATAAATGCATTAAAAACTACAAATGAGAAACTTAAAGACGAGGCAAATTATTATTTTACATCATGTATATTCATAGGGATTTTTGTTTTACAAGATATTGAAGTAAAAAATAACGAACTTAGTTGTATTTTATATATCGTTTAATTGAGTAAAAAACGAGTACATAGCTTATATTAATCAAAGAGTTCATGGTATATCCATTAGTCTTTTCTTTATATATACACATATGTTATACACTAAAAGTCTGTTCGAGCAAGTTAGTTTTTTTTTCATGTCGATCATATGTATGAAGTTCTCTTAACCATCTAAACGATTTTTTAGGTTTTAAGTATTTGTTGTTAAAAAATTCATAAAATAGTACAAAATTGATATTCCATTGACACGTGGCATACTCCAAGTGGGTCAACCACTTGTCTTCGCTCCATACCACGCGAGTCCTGTGACATATCACCTGCGCAAAGCCAATCCTATTCTGAGTTTTTTCCCAGTAAAATAAAAAATATAAATTTACAGATAAAAAAATTAAAGAAAAATAAATATTTTCCTTAAATAATATAATACCCCAAAAAAATAAACAGATTTTCATTTTCTTGCAATATGCAATTAACGCGGCACAAGCCTTTCCTCTCTTCCCCTTTCTCTCTCTAAAAACGACGCTTTACTCTGTCTGCTCTTAAATGTAAATAAATTGCGATGCTTTCTCTCTCTAAAGCTGGACTGAAAATGCGGTTTGCATTTTGATGGAGGCCATTACTTCCAACCAATGCATGGATGATGATGATGTCCTTCGTCTTCTTCGTCGCTCGCTCTCGCTCTCTTGCTCTGTGACTCCATCAGATCTCTCTATTTTGCTCTGCTTTTTCAGCTCCGAGTGAGCTCCATAATGCATCTCTCGTCCTCTTCAGGTTCGGCACTGTCCTTTTTGTTCTTCACTTCGCAGACAAAAATATCTCAGTTCTTCGACTTCAATAGCAAATGTCACGCCTGTTTGCATGATTTTTTAGCCACGGAAGCTCCGGTGTGTATATATGTGTGTATGTAGACATTCAATTTTGTTTGATTGCATTTTCTCGACAAATAAACAGCTGAGGACTGGTGGTTTGGACTTTGGAGGTTTATTTTGTTTTGTTTCTGTTTTTAAGTTTTCGATTGGAAGGACATAATTTCAGAATCGCGGTTTTGGTGAGTTATTTTTATTTTCTTAAAGTTTCCCTGAGATTATGAGCAGAGAAGATTTAGGAGATGTTGATTTATTTGAGAAACTAGTGAATTAGAGTTGTATCTATCATTTTTGGAGCTCTCAATTGGAGGAATAAATTTATGAATGGCAGTTTAGTACTTCTGTTCTTATGTTATTTTTTACTTGAGCAAATAATAGAGCAGTTAGGTGTAGTTGATTTCGTTGAGGAGCTAAAAAAATGGAGGTGATTTTGTTGTCAGCTGGTTGAGGGATTGAACGTGCTGATGGCGTCAAGACAGGGACTGAGATCAAAGAAATTAGGTTTCAGTGGATCGAAAGCTGCAAATTCTGCTTCATCTTCAACTACCTCTTCCTCTAAACAGTTTTTGGAAGCATCTATTGATGGTCAGAGCTCGCCAGCTTCTTCCTCCGCTATAAGTAAGCCTCAGTATAGGTATTCTGAGAGTGTAGGAGCAGAGAGATCCAAAGAGAATGTCACAGTGACAGTTCGTTTTCGTCCACTCAGGTCTTCTTGTTCATATATATTCATATTAATTTAAAAAGTTAAGCCTTTAATGAATCTGTGTTAATTTTATCGTTTTTTTTATGTTCGGAATAGTCCAAGGGAAATTCGGCAAGGAGAGGAGATTGCATGGTATGCTGATCGATAAGCTATTGTGCGGAATGAGCATAATCCAACGATAGCATATGCATATGGTAACTTTACTGAACTAGCAACTATTGATGAGATATTGATTATGTCAACTTGCTCATTGTCATGCTCATAACAAGAATATAGATAAAAAACAGTGAAGGAACCTGTTCCAGATTGTTTTTCATGAATTCCCTTTTCATAGACAAGGCCTAGAACGAGCATGCTAAATATACATCATTAAAGCTGGAGCAAACTAATTTGATGATTCTTGCTTTTTCAATTTCGCATAATATACAAAGTCTAGATTTGATGGTAGATAAATGGGATGAATGATTGTAGTGTTAAAGTTCATCTAAGCCTCGATTTGACAAGGTAATTTAATTGTATTGCAACTAATAGATATCCATTCCAAGGCATGGCATAGTAATTTTCCTTTTTTAGTCCTTACATTTGAGCTTGTCATAGTAAGTTTGACTTCGAATACAGTATTAGACTATTAGGATTTAAATCTCAAAATTATTCTGATTTTACTCATCCCTGAACCGTCTTTTCCCTAAAGAAGATGTTTCTTTCTTAAGGACGTCAAATATAGATCTTTGTATAGTTAATATTGACTTAAATTGCTGTTTCATTCCTTTTGTTTTCTGTGCTTGTAGATCGAGTTTTTGGTCCTACAACCACAACACGGCATGTCTATGATGTTGCTGCTCAGCATGTTGTCAGTGGTGCTATGGAAGGCATCAATGGTAAAGATAAAAAATTCTTAACTTCGTTGACTTATTTGATGAGGGTATTGCAATAGAACTATGGTTTTCAGTGACTGAAGTTTCTAATATACTAAGGATAGTTGAAGGGCTGTGGTTGTTAGTATCGTATGTATCTTTTTCTCAATAATATACTGTTCAACAGAGAAACGGTACGTAATAGTTGCTTGAACCGCTGGAAGGGTTGAATCGGTCATTGAACTGTATGCATCGTATAAAATCGGTATCACTCACATGGTTCATGCGGTTAAAAAAAAATTGGGCTTTCTAATGGTTGGGCCTCAAATCCTAACTTGGCATAGCAGGCCCATAATAGGTATATGAGTAAGTAGACTATTTATTTTTCCATTTGTCACTTACAAACTCCATCCAATAGTCAGTAATTTGGTTTTATCATTATTGATATTTCAAATTTGATTTGATTTAGGGCTTTCTAAGTAACAGTCCTCACATCAGTGTTAAGTATCAAAATTTTAGTAAGTAATATGATTATATGCCACATATCTTAGAAATTAAATTTACCTTGTTTTTGATAGTTTTCAAAAGTGAACTTTCAACTAATTATCTCTGCATTTTGTGTGATACACTATACTATTATACTAAAAAATGATATATATGAATCAAAATAATTACAGATACCTTCCAAATTATACATAGCTCAATTTTCTTAATAAAAATTCTGAACGATACGATTCACGAATAAAAAAATAGCTATAATAATTCACGATATGAACCTCGATTTGACATCTGATTGCTAGTTTTTGGCCTTAAGTAATTCTTAACAGTGATCATATGGATCTGGGCTAGAAAACTTGGTCACTATCAGGCACCAAAAGCTTTTGTGTGCCTTGGTGGCCAAGGCTTTTCCTAGTTAATAACTGGGTATTACTGCTGGCCAAGAGATCAAGGTAGGTTTTTCAATGTTATTACAATGCTTAGGAAAGGCTATGCATTGATAATCCCGGATGAAGTTATCAGCAAATACCGCCTTAAGATTTGATGCACATCTACAGTCCTGCTGCTGGTAGTTTGAATGTTTTCTAAATCATGGTTTGACCATTGTTTTTAGTTTTTTATTTATTCTATTTCGTCTTCCTTCTACAGGCACAATTTTTGCATATGGTGTGACGAGCAGTGGAAAGACTCATAGTATGCATGTGAGCATCTGCATTTCTTTCCTCTTTTCTTTAACCATTATATATCCTGTGTAACACATATAGATAGACCTCTCCCATTATAAAGACTCATATAACTTTTGTCACTGATATAGAAATTTAGCTTCCCCCACCCACACACACACCCGGCATTTGTTAGCCAGATATTTCCAGGGGGTGATGATTTTTTATATAAATTTTATTTGAAACTAATCTTTTTAAATAAGGAAAGCAAAAGCATTTGTACTGACTTCCATTGTATAGACAGCCTACATTTTATGATTCTGTTGCATGAGCAATTACAAATTTCAAGAGGCTTGAATTTCCTTTTCTTTTTTTTTTAATAGGGCATGTACTCTTTGTCAAGCATTGCTGTTTCTGTTTGTTATATAGCAAGAATATATGTTCTGCTATGATGTTGGATGGGAATGATATGCAATGACAATCAAGCTAGGAGTTGGCTTTAGATACTGTATTAATATGCTTACATTGGCGATACGCCGATTGCAGGGTGATCAGAGATCTCCTGGAATCATACCACTCGCAGTGAAGGATGCTTTCAGTATTATTCAGGAGGTACGTTATATGAGATTTTAATCTCCAATATAGCTTCTCTATGTTGAATTTATTGTTATATAGTCTAACGTATATCTATGCCCTAGACTCCAAATCGGGAATTTCTTCTCCGTGTTTCATACTTGGAGATCTATAATGAGGTAGGCTTCTTGCCGTTTCTTAAACTTCTGCTTTATCTTATGATGTGATGATTATCCCTTTCTGTTAGTTGTAGTTCTATCCTAACATTCAATTTTGGTTTCCATTTTCAATATGAGCTACCTCTTATGTTACTTTTGTTTTTCGATGACATTACTGTTCTTTAAGGTTCTGCTCATTTTTTCAGGTTGTTAATGACTTGTTGAATCCAGCTGGACAGAATCTAAGAATTAGAGAGGATAATCAGGTACTTGATAATCAGTATAATCCTTCACAGGGACTACAACATTGATTTTGTTTGTTAGATACATGTTTGAATACAAATGCTACTTGATGATATGGCCATTCAGTTTATCTACATTTTCACTTCAGATGTAATATAGATATCCATTATTTATTGCTTGGTTGATGTTTGTAGGGAACCTTTATTGAAGGACTAAAGGAAGAAGTTGTATTATCCCCAGCTCACGCCCTCTCACTTATCGCAGCTGGAGAAGGTAAATGAATTACTAATATTTTCATCTGTGAAGAGCATCTTGTTAATCAAATCATGTTATTAAAATTTGCGATATTGGTTCCAGTTTAACTGCTTAGTTTTAATAAATCACAATAGTAAATAGTCATATGGTAGATTTGTTTAGACACTGAATATTCTTTAGATTGTTGCATATCTAGTCAATGGTTATGGCGTTAGCCCTAGCTACTCTATTGTTATTATATGTGATTTTTGTTTGAGTGTGTTGAGAGAGAAAATTTTATCTGATCAGAATTTTGTCATTGAGAACAGAGCACCGACATGTGGGTTCTACTAATTTCAATTTACAAAGCAGCCGGAGTCATACAATATTTACATTGGTATGTATATTTGCACTGACACTAAGTCCAATGCATATGTCTATTCCTCTTTAATATCCCATTTTAAGGTATGAACAATTTTAATAACTTTAATGATTTATGTCTAATTTCGAAACATCATTTAGCTAGTACGTGTCACATACGAAATACAATTTTGCTGCCTTAGTGTAATTTATCTCTCATTTGTAACTATTACACTGGTTTATATTAACAAAAAGAAGAAGAAAAAAAAAATCTGCTTTTTTGGATCCATTTATTGGTTGTTATCATTCTAACCTTTTGTTCTCGCTTTTGATTTCTTTCATAAACTTGTTAATAGACAATAGAGAGTAGCCCATATAATGAAGGGGGAGCTGTAAATCTTTCGCAACTGGTAAGTTCTAAGACTCCCATTTCATCTTTTCTTTCAACTATCATTTTACTTGTTAAGCTCTAAATTGTCATTCACTCCCATGCTTAGTTTAAAACATCTATGAGCTCTATCTATCTCTGGCCACTGACTTGTCGTGACTTGTATGTTTTACTTTTAACTGCAGAACCTCATCGATCTGGCAGGTTCTGAGAGCTCAAAGGCTGAAACTACTGGTGTGAGGCGTAAAGAGGGATCCTACATCAATAAAAGCCTCCTGACTCTTGGAACAGTGAGATCTCAAACACTTCCTGTTTTACTTGTCTTTTCTATTTATTTGTAGATTGATACTTAAAACGATTTATTCCATCAACCTTTACTACTAGCTTCTTCATTTAAAATCTTGTTGTCAATAACCATATCCTCATGAATTGTTTGTTACTATTGGTTGATATCAGACATGTTGTTGGTTATCTGATACAGTGATATGCCAGGAAACATATGAGCACAACATATTTACTTAATTTAGGGTATTAAGAGGTGAAATAGCAAACTGCTGGCATTCAAAAGTTGGTTAATAATAATATCACTTGCACCAATTTAAATTGAACATCTCATTGCTGCTGTAGTTGGGAAGTTCAGTTATCTAGTAACAATCTCCATGCATAGCCAGCATGCTGTTGTATCTGATAGTTCTGTGCAGTTACAACTATGACTCAGTATTCTATTTTTATACATGATTTCAACTTATTGTGGCATATGATAATGTCTGATTTTCATAGGTTATATCAAAATTAACAGATGGAAAGGCTACTCATATACCGTATAGGGACTCTAAACTGACCCGGCTTCTTCAGTCTTCGTTAAGTGGTCATGGGCGTGTATCTGTAAGCCTTTTTTATTTTTTATTTTATTTTTATATTTCCATCCAAACATGCATGGTATATGACTACAAACATTGACATATCTAAGTAGGGGCACTGGTTTTAAAACACTTGCAATTAATAGTTCCATGGTTTATTCATTTGTGTTTAATATTTGGAATTACAGCTCATTTGCACTGTTACTCCTTCATCAAGAAGTTCAGAAGAGACAAACAATACGTTGAAGTTTGCCCACCGTGCAAAACATATTGAAATACAAGCAGCGCAGAACAAGGTTCCCCTCTCCGTTTTTCCTACTGAAGCTTTTGCATTTCTGGAATGGTTTTGTTTGGCTATTGGGAATTAATTGTAGAAAACCTCCAGATCATTGATGAGAAATCACTTATCAAGAAATATCAAAATGAGATTCGCTGTTTGAAGGAAGAACTAGAACAATTGAAGAGGGGTATTGTTACAGTTCCCCAGCAGAAAGATGTTCACGGAGATGACATTGTACTCCTAAAGCAAAAGGTACGCTTTGTAATTTGGTAATGTTTTAGTTGCACACAATTGGACATGATTTATGAGAAGGTAATATGATTCCATGTGTTCGAGTTCAAATAAATTTGTCTAATTTGAAAATTAATGGATAATATATCTTGGAATACAACCGTCGTTTTGAATTTCTTTGTTCCATAAAAATAGTGAATTTTACTAGAAGACTGAATAAAAAGGAAGCATCAAACTTTAGCATATGAATTCTTATTAACTTTAGTTATATTCATTTCCCCCCATCTTTTTCTAACTGGGCAAAAGATATAACTGAGGTTGGTGTATCATCAAACTAGATAAGTGTCCAATATATTTTCTTGTTTTTGCGAGTTTTGGTCACCTTAACATCTTGAGTAAAACTACTTTTACAATCTTGCTTTACTTTACTTATGGTTTCAGGTGAGTTATTATTATGGACTAGAAAAATTAAAATTAAAATAAGATGAAAACTTATCTGTCTCTTAATCTGTTTTCTTGGATGCAATGTTTGAAGCTAGAAGATGGTCAAGTCAAGCTGCAATCAAGACTGGAACAAGAAGAGGAAGCTAAAGCTGCTCTACTGGGCAGAATACAGCGGCTAACTAAATTAATCTTGGTCTCTTCAAAAAGTTCACAATCATCCAGACTTTCCCACCGCCCTGGTCCAAGGAGAAGACATTCATTTGGAGAAGAAGAGGTACTAGGATCGACTTCCCCCCAAATTACTTTTTGATTTCATCTTCTTTTTCTCCTTTTGATATGAGTACTCTGATGATGTCAAATACATCTCAAGTTTGGCGTTCTGCTGTGGTTAGAACTCATATCTGTTTGCTATAGTTTCTCTCTCTGTTTTGTTTGATATGATTATTGTAATTTTTGCAAAATATGCAGCTCGCATACCTTCCACACCGGAGGCGGGACTTGATGTTGGATGATGAAAACATTGAATTGTCTGTTTCTGTTGAAGGGAGCATTGATAGAGCAGATGATACACTTAAGGAGGAGAAAAGGACCAAGAAGCATGGACTTTTAAACTGGTTAAAGATACGGGTATGTAGAGTACGAATTCTCTGCAATACATTCCGCTTTTGTAGCCATTCATATTTGGGTTCTGTGGGTTAGTACATTTTAGTTTGATCTTCACATTTCTGCCTTCTAGATACTGCAATGTTTACATTATCACACATGAGCCTCATCCATCATATAGTTGCAGTTAACATCTGAAATCATTCCTGAAAATTTACCAATGTTTTAACAGTTTAAAATAATAAAATAAAATAAAACTTTGGATTCGAAAGATTTACCAATATTTTGTGCAATGTTTATGTTAGAGGTTAATCAATTGTCAATGATATTTATAAATGCAATAAAATATGATTGTATCTTAATATTTAGTGTAATTGATTTAATGTACTAGTGAAACAAAGTGATACCTTCCTGTCAGTGTTGGGCATGTTGAATTTTATTATAGCTTTGTTCTTCATAATGATTTTTGCCCCTCCTTCCGAAGATCTTTTAATTCACAATTTTTCTTTCAGAAACGAGATAGTGGCTTGGGAACTACGACAAGCACTAGTGACAAGTCCAGTGGAGTCACATCAACAAGCACACCTTCAACCCCTCAGACTGAAAGCAACAATTTTCATACAGAGTCCAGACTTTCCCATTCTTTACTTGCAGAAGATTCTCCCTCTGCTGATACTTTATCTGAGACTAGACAAGACAGAGAAGTCCCTGAAATTCATTTCTCGGGACAAGAGATGCCTCTGGTACTTGTGTATTTCCACCCTTATTTTTACATCTTTCTTTCCTATTTATCTTGTGAATTGACTTTTTACAGTCCAAATTCAATTAGAGAGTCTACATCTTAAATTCCATGTGTTTTTTTTTTTTTAATGCCAGACTAGTTTACAAACTATTGATCAGATTGATCTTCTGAGGGAGCAGCAAAAAATTTTGTCTGGGGAGGTGGCACTCCATTTAAGTGCTCTCAAGAGGTTGTCTGAGGAGGTTGCCAGAAATCCTCAAAGGGCAAACATTCAGGTTTCATCTTGTTCCCTTACCAACCCACTCACTAACTGCTATTGACATGTGAAGAAAAGCTGAATGACTTTGTGCGCTTCCATATTAAAGGTGGATATCAAAAAGTTGAATGACGAAATCAAGGGGAAAAATGAACAGATTGCTTTGCTGGAAACGCAAATTGCTGATTCCATCATTGGTTCGCAAAGCAACATGGATAAATTTGAATTGTCACAGGTATGTTTTGTTTCCTTTTTGTTTGCCAGCTGCTTGTCTTATCTTATGTTACACGTTCATCATCATTAATATGCTTGCTTTGTGCCACAGTCTGTAGTCGAACTGACAGAACAGTTGAATGAAATGTCCTTTGAACTTGAGGTAGGCATTTTATTTTGAGTTAACTTCTATACTGTTTCCAATAAAAGGCATCTTAGGTAGTTGGTTGAAATATGATCACTTCCATTTGCTCTTCAATAGTAATTGAAGGCACCAGGGTTCAAGAGTAGTTGAGGTAGTTTATTTTGAATAAGTTCTTAAATAAATGTTGCTGGAATCATTAACAAAAATGAGAGTCCACTTTCTCTAAAAATACTGTCCCAAAATGAGTGCCAATTTTCATTTAAGAAAAGTTAGTTGCGCTGGAATTACAAATAATATCCCCAAGATAGATTATTAGCCAGAACCACTCTAGTTTGTTGCCACAAAGTCATAAATTATCCTTAATTTTTGTAACAAAAAATGAAAGTTGACACTCATTTTGGGATGGAGCGAGTAACAAATAATTACATGATATAGTGGTTGTACATGCCTTTTAATTTAGCCACTGTGAAAGACAAAAGACCATAAGAAAGTGGATACTCATTTTGGGACGGAGCGAGTAACAAATAATTACATGACATAGTGGTTCTACATGCCTTTTAATTTAGCCACTGTGAAAGACAAAAGACCATGAAATCCCTTTGTTAATTGTTCTTCTTTCCCATTTATCTTTGTGCCGTCAGTGTTGCTGTCTGCATAGTTTTGAAGTATGCAACTGCAAAATTATGGTAGACTACAAATTACTCCCTTTGTTCCAAACTGAGTGTCTTCTTTCCTTTTTAGAAAGTTAGTTATACACAAGTTACCAATAATATCTCTAATTCTCTATGATAAGTTAGTTAGAACCTCTTGCGCTTGTTACAACAAATGCAAATAGGGGTACATGGAGAATTGTCCACACTAGCTCACATCTCCATAAAGACACTCATTTTAGGGGTTGGGGGAGGTAAGAAACTTTTCCCTACAATGTGATGCTTCTAATAATTATGATGAACATTGTGTTTGTTGATGTTATTCAGGTTAAAGCAGCAGATAATCGAATAATTCAAGAGCAGCTCAACCAAAAGGTACAACTGTCACTTGAATATGCAGATCAGAAAAGGGAAAAAAAAAACTACAATTGAATAATCTATATGGAAGTATAATGGTTTTGGTTCTCATGTCTCCAGTTGACAGTGTGTTGTAATTGGAATTTGCCATTTTGTCAGGTGTGTGAAATTGAAGAATTACATGAAACGATTGCCTCCTTGAAGCAGCAGCTCTCTGATGCACAACAGTTGGGAAATTTGAATCCTGCAGTTAATTCACAAAGGTTTACCGAAACACAAAGCCTCAGCGACGAATTTTGCATGCACAAAGAAAATGCAGAGTTGAAAGATTCAAATGGAGGATTGCTTCTGGAAGCACAGGTTTCTGTTTTCTATCTACTTTTCTTGTCTCTCTACCTTTTGGCTCACTCTGAGTGTTAGTTTAGTTCTTCAATCCAACCATTTCAATTGTATGCACATAACATCATTATGCTCCTTCCATCTCCCAATCACCCCTTCATCTTGAACCATAATATGTTACATGGGGCAATTTATTTGGGCTTGGGTAGAAGTGTAGAATTCACACTAGAAAACTGGCTTGCTGGTGGAGGGTGCCCAACCCTTTATAAACATACCCTTTTATCCCATCATCTTCCAAATTTGGGACTATTTTTCCATTTAGATCGTAACATAGTGGGTATATTCCCCTAATCTCCCCCTCCCTCTTAAACTGTAGTACTGAAAAATAAAGCACACTAGGAGACATTACTGATAGAGATGCTCAAGATACAAACTGGAACCGCTTAAAGCTCAAGAAAGAGCCCAACCTAATTAAAGAAGGTTGGAAAATCTTAGACTTAAGAAGCACACATGATACGTTTCCGAACTGGGGACAAAACAACTTGCACCCCGAGATTCACTCTGATCCATCAAGGTTGCCCTTTCTGCTCTCATAGGCTCCCAACGAGAGCACTAAATCTTTCCATTGTGATATCATATTATGAATCTTGAGTAAGTTACCTAGTTCGTGGAGTAAGCCATCATTAATGCGAATCGATCTGTCTATACAGCAATTACCTCTAGATTCTGATGATTCAGTTAATACCAATATTGTTTTGTTTCTTCGTTACTCATTTTTCTCTTACCAATTATAAATCAACGACAAATAGTTAGCCCAGTTGTCACTTCATAATGGCTTTGCGCAATTTCATAAGGAAACTTTTTAACTTTGTTTTTTATATATATATATATTTTATGTTTTTGCTCAGGCAACTGAAATTGAAGAACTGAAGCAGAAAGTGGACAGACTGACAGAGTCTAAACAACAAATAGAACTCCAGAACCAGAAACTAGCAGAAGAGAGTTCATATGCGAAAGGCCTAGCCTCAGCTGCTGCTGTTGAGCTCAAGGCATTGTCCGAAGAAGTTGCCAAGCTCATGAACCATAACGAGAGACTAGCGGCTGAGTTGGCATCAGCAAAGAGCAGCCCCACACAGCGTAGAAACAGCATTGGTATAGTAAGAAATGGGCGGAGAGACGGCCAAATGAAGCGACACGACCAAGCTGGATCTCCTTCAGATTTGAAGAGGGAATTGGCCATGAGTCGGGAGAGAGGGTTTGCGTATGAATCTGCCATTGCAGAGAGAGATCAAAGAGAAGCCGAGCTCGAAAGAAAGGTAGAGGAGTCCAAAGAAAGAGAAGCTTATCTGGAAAATGAACTCGCGAACATGTGGGTTCTTGTGTCAAAGTTGAAAAGATCCCATGGCTCAGAAAATGATGTTTATGACTCCAACGAAGAGCTGCAAAGAGTTGATTCTAACTGATAGTGTAGAAGATTTGATCATGTTTGTGCATTGTGCATAGAAATGTTGTTGGTGAGCTGTTGTGTATTGTCCTTCATTCATTTTTATTGAAATTTTCTCATGTGTGCATTAGTAGAGATTAGAGGTATCAATTTTACATGAAAGTAATTTCCGACATTAATATAGAATGTATTTATATAAAACTGACTATTAAAAATTGAGATACTTACCAAAGCCTTGTGGGCTGAGTGGTATAAAACTTGGTTTTCTTAAGGGAGATCTAATGTTTGATTCATCTCAGAAAAATAAAAGAAAATACGGTCTTCAGTTCTATAAAGGGTACAAAAAAATTTGAGCGGTTAATTAGATTGATTAATTAGTTACTAGAGAATTTTGTTGCGAGGCGGTCATTTAGTTATAAATTTGGTTCGATTTTTTTTAGGTCGAAGCGAATATATATTAATTAAACTGATTAGATATTTTTAAATTTCTCGTGTGTAATAGTACCATGCACGAAGTTTACGGCTGCATGGGTATAGATGTGACGCTCCAACAACGCTCAAGTTTGCTAATTTCAGTAGGTTAGCAAATCATTATCAAATTTTATCAAATCTTATAAACATAAATATAGCCTTAAATTTGTCAGCAAAACTATGTGAAAGGGATCAATCGTGCACAAACTTGGGCAATGTAACGTAAGGGCAAAATTAGGCGATACAATGGAGCTAAAAACGAGGTTCAAAAATGAGATTTGGATGCTCCCCAAGTCCCAATATTGAGTGCTCCTTGTATTGACTATTATTGAGCACACAAATTGATTCAACAAATTTTTTTTAATTTTTTTTATCAGCGATTCAACCATTATTAGGCATAACAAAACATAAGAAAAAACAATGCAATGTATAGTTCTTCACTTTCCCGTTGGAAACCAATATATTTGAAGTAAAAAATATTTACCTTTAATTTTGATGTTATATGGAGATTTTAAGAGATGTGCTAACAGTTTTAGAGCATTAGAGTTGAAGATGTGGTAAGAAGGAAATACTAAATCCAACATTTATAGTTAAGCATCTCAATTTCCTTTTCTTTTAACATTTTTTATTTTGGTTTTTTTTTTTTTTTTTGGAAATGTATTGTCGTGGGTGTTAAGTATTGAAGAATAAAAAATTAAAGAATGTCATAGACCATATTCACACTCTCTTTTCTTATCACATGCAAAATTAAGAATCAAATATCAACGAGTTTGTACAAAATTCAAATTATTTTCCCCATCATTGTATCTCCCTTTGAAGAAAAAACATATTTACAATCTTTCAGGCAATTAGACATCATTGATAAGCAATTACAGAAACCTCTTTTCTCATAACTCTATTATCAATTACATGATACCAAGTTAATTAACCTAGAACATGTGTAAAAAAAAAGGGGATTGATATTTTCA
>JAYMTE010001057.1:0-14576 GCA_036897545.1 Pelargonium fulgidum
TTATAGCTTATATCAAAATTTAGGTACTAAATTGGATTAATATATAAAAGTTCATTGGCCATTTTGGATTAACAAAAGTTTCAAAGACTAAATGGGTCAAAACACAAAAATTTAGAAGTTATTTTTTGGGTAAAAAAAAAAGGTTTAGAGACCCAATTAAGACAAAACATCAAATTCGAAACCAAATTGGTGCTTTTGGGCTTTTTAAATTGGGGTCAAGTTCCGAGTTATGTCCCAAACGGTGAGTTCTAACGGAACAGTTAAACACTGTTACGACAAAGTGTCTCCACACGTTAGAATTACAGTTGAGGACAGCGATTTCCCGCCAAACGTAGCTACATCCAGGCCGTATCCACAGAGCCACATGGCGAGTGTAGGAGAGCGGGACCCATCAACAAAATAACCACTGGAGGAAAACTCGTTGGTATTTAGCTTTGGCAGCCATAACTTTGGAGGCGATATTTCCAGCCGTTTACCTCGCCGATTCGCTTTTCACGTTACACCTGTAACTACTTTTTTGATTTTCTGTACAAAAATTTATATTTCAGTCTCTTTCAGCTGCCTCCGGAGCTCTCCGTACCCTAACTTTTCTCCTCAATCAGAGCTCGATTCTCTCGAATCGGATACGTTTCGGTTTTGATTTGTACACTTGAATTCAGTTTCGTCGCCATGTCTGGTCCTCTGGATCGCTTTGCCAGTTCTTGTGAGTCTTTTTACCTCCCTCTATCTCCGTCTGGTTTGTTATTTGCGAGATGTTGTCGGTGGCTTAGGGTTTTGAATTGTTGTTTTCTTTTGGGCATAATATTTTGATGTATTGTTTGCATCTTTTATCTGATTCTTGAATGTGTTTATGTTGTAATCGATTTCGGAATTGGTTTTGTTGCGATTTTGTTGATATTTTTGGTTTCTGATGGTCAATTGTTATTCACTTTGATTTTTCTATAATCCATAGTTGGGGCTATACCTACCCACTTCTTTAACAAACATCTGAACCGACATTTCTACTTTTGCTGCTTTCAATTCTACTTCAAGAATTCAATCTTTTATTATAGATCAAATAATCGTGCTTTTGCTGCAGATGAATAGGCTTTTTATTGTTTGTTCTACCTTCTTGGTTCCCAGCTTTGTCGTTTGATTTTTTTTTTTTTTCAATGATAGTCAGGTCTTTGTTCTAAGTTTCTTGGAAATTTGCAGGCTTTGACGGGTTCTCTGGGAGTGATGAAAAAAGAGAAAGGAAATCGGACTTCGAGAACTCTGAGGATGACAGAAGGACAAAAATGGGGAGCCTGAAAAAGAAGGCAATAAATGCATCTAGTAAATTCAGGCACTCTCTCAAGAAAAAAAGCAGGAGGAAAAGTGAGAGTCGAAGTATTTCCGTTTCAATTGAAGATATAAGGGATGTGGAGGAGCTTCAGAGTGTAGATGCATTGCGGCAAGCACTTGTCTTAGATGATTTGTTACCTGCAAGACATGATGATTACCATATGCTGTTAAGGTGATTAATCTGTCCTTTTCTGTGTACATACAAGTGTGCCATAATCGTGAAGGACGTCTCCCTATAACAGTAGCTTATAGTTTTTTCATCCTTGTCGGCAGTTTATGCTGTCGTCTTTCCAATTGAAGCTCAAAAAAGAATGCTTCAATTGCTATTAATTTACATCTACTATTGTCTTGAGCTTACTAGAACCTTATGCATATCATGAATGACAGCTGACTCATATGATTGCTTTCTGATGTTCATGTGTGCTCATATCATTTTTAAAATTGTTATATCCTTTATGAGAGGTGTGATATTGGCTTTTGTCTTAATCTTTAGTTTTTTTGGAGTTTCATTCTCAAGGTTATTTGTTGCAGATTCTTGAAAGCAAGAAAGTTTGATATTGAGAAGGCAAAGCTCATGTGGGAGAATATGATCCAATGGAGGAAGGACTTTGGCACTGACACAATATTGGAGGTTCCAGTGACCCCATCTGAAATAAGCTTAACATGTTTTTTTCTCTTACTTCTGCTAATATTGTTGCAATCTAAACTCTTAATTATGTTGTGCACATTCAAATATATGATTATTAAATATTTCATTTTAACTTTTGTCAGGATTTTGAGTTCAAGGAGTTAGATGAAGTTCTACAGTATTATCCTCAGGGTTATCATGGTGTAGATAAAGATGGAAGACCTGTTTACATTGAAAGACTGGGAAAAGTAGATGCATACAAGCTTGTGCAAGTGACTACTTTGGATCGGTATGTGAAATACCATGTCCAGGAGTTTGAGAAGTGTTTTGCAATCAAGTTCCCAGCTTGCTCTATTGCTGCAAAGAGACACATAGATTCAAACACAACAATTTTGGATGTTCAAGGCGTGGTATGTTATTTTTATAGTACTGTACTGCCTCACTAAAGTACATGTCATTTTCCTGACATAATTTGTATGCAAGATTAATAGATCTCATTGACATTCTTGTTTTACTTATGCCATATAGGGTCTTAAAAACTTTAGCAAGACAGCACGAGAACTCATTATGCGGTTGCAGAAGATTGATTCCGACAATTACCCTGAGGTACGAGAGTCAGATTCTGGAAACTTTTATTATTGTTTAGTTTCCAACAGTTGCAGACTTGTTCAATCTTGTTCACTATCAATTGGTTTAAAGTTGAATTCAAATTGTTTGTGCTCTGATAATGTTCAAATGATATTCTGAAGACACTTTGCAGAATGTTTATCATTAATGCTGGTCCTGGTTTTAAGATGCTCTGGAACACAGTGAAAAGTTTTCTTGATCCCCGAACAACCACAAAGATCCATGTATGTAGAAAATGATGTTAATATTGCATTCTTACTTTTCACTGAAGTATTCGTTGTGTAGAGTTAAAGTGGTTGTTTTATGATGTGAACTAATACATGATCTTCCCTGTAGGTTCTTGGCAGCAAGTACCATAGCAAATTACTTGAGATAATTGATGCAAGGTAATTAAACCTTTTGGTTATGGTATACTGGTTATTTTTCTTTCAGCTGTTCTGGCGATTGAATCTTATTTCATCTCTAACTGTATTGGTTGTAATCTTACCAATTTATTGGTCAACATGTCCAGTGAGTTGCCAAATTTTTTTGGTGGTACCTGTACATCATGTACTGATCAGGGAGGCTGTTTGCGGTCTGACAAGGGACCTTGGAAAGACCCAAACATATTGAAGGTTTGGCGATCATCTCGAAATTAGATCCTCTTTGGCTTTCATATCACTAATAATCTAGTACTCCTTTGGCATATGTCACTTGATTTATGCTTTGAATAACACGATTGTTTATTTATATGAAGATGGTTCTTAGTGGTGAAGCACAGTGCTCTAGACAAATAGTTACAGTTTCAAACAGCGACGGGAGAGTAATTGGGTGTGATAAGCCACGTTGCTCAATGGTAGTCTCTAATATATCATCTTATGATATATGCAATAAGAAAGCTGACCTTTTCATCTATATTTTGTTGAGTCACACCTAATGCTAGTTTCATCATTTGTTGCCAGATGAAAAGTAGTGACACATCCACTGGTGAGTCAGGATCTGAAATGGATGAAATTCTCTCTCCAAAAGCAACGGGGAGCTATCAATTTCCCAAGTTGACTCCTGTCTGTGAGGAAGTAAGTGTTTTTTATTTTCATTAGTTACACACATTGAAAATATTAAAATAATTTAATGGAACAACTGCAGATCTATTGGTATGATTCAAATGTGATGTTTTCATGCATTTCCTATTTGTTGAGCGTTATTAATCAGTTAAGATCTATTTGTTCTGGAACACTGTGCTTCTACTCTCTTCATAATACCTTTTTCAAAAATTTGAATGGTTTTCAATGACCGCAGGTGAACACATGCTAGCCATGAGTGCGGTAAATGAATTGTCTTTTTTTAATATTTTCTTTTATCCTTGGTGGACTTCAAAATTCGCATGCCCTGAAAGACATTTTGAAGGGCATGTACACCAAGCATAAGGGTGGCTGTAGGCTAAAAACGTTTTGAGTGATGAATGATGTATATAAAACAAAAGGTTACATATAGATTGCAAATGTGCACCACTGTTTCTTAGCTTTTTCTCTCTCTTGGTTTTACAGAGTTTGGTGGGAAGTTCATAATTTGTCTATTTTAGGATAAAATCTATCCATTATCCTATTGGTTGTCAGCATGAAAAATAGGAGTAAATATAAGAGAATGCATACATCTTGTCAGTTTATTTATGTATTAAAGGCTGAAAACAGCACAAAATTTAACTGAATCAACGACAGCATGCCATGCAAGTGCAGTATTTGGTGCTTAATTCTTTTCACCAGAGAAAACCTGTAAGGCTCTGTCTGGATCTTAGAAAAGTTAATATAAATATTACTTAATAATGAGTTTCCTCTCTCAAGAACTTTTACCTAATTAAAATGCTTTAACATTTCCAAGATCCAAGCAGGGCCTGAAGAGATAATGCAGTGTATAGATACTCACTTGGTCCCTTTGAATTGCGTTCACTTGGCAAAAAGGGAGTGGAGTTCCCATAGTAAGTCTTGATATCAGTTCATCAAAGTTAAACTCATCGTCAATTTGTTCTGATGTCAATTCAGGGTAGGTTGGTTGGTAAAGTGAAATCTGCTGTTGGCCTCTCTGAGTGTGATGAATTGGTTCCCATGATTGACAAGGCCGTTGATGCGGGATGGCCAAAGCAAGTTTCCCCTCAAAAGCCATCTGCTTCTGTAGGTAAGCAAGTCTGATTGCATTCTCTCTTTCGCTTTCATTCATTCCTAAGCTGGTGTTATCTCAGGCTCAGCCTTGTGTGACTGTAAGCGAACCTATTTTTCATAAATGATATTATTATAAATTCTTCCATAGGCATGGATATTCATACTTTTGCATTTTTATGTCTCTGGGTGCACGAGTGTTCCAGCATGTAAAGATAAACTCTGATGTCATTACATTTCATAACTTCTTTGTAAAGATTTGTCATCCTTAGTTCTTATTGTTCTTCCATTTCTTAGACAATATGCGAGGAAGCACAAATAAAGTTCTTTAGTGATTAAGGATCTGATGTTTGACTTTTTGTATATCCGAATGAAAAGTTGGTATCAGCTCATAGTTTCTATGAGATCCAAACCTCTGCAATTAACAAACACATTGTTTTGGGTCTCTAGTGTGACTTTAATCTTTCATTTGTTCTGTTATGAATTCATAGTTAATTTCTTAATGTGCAAATCTATTGAAATTCATTTCAGGGACACCTTTGCCAAGAAAAGAAAAATTTCCAGAAGGAATTCTTGCTCGTATATGGGCTGTGATTCTGACCTTCTTCATTTACCTCTTTAGTATTGTCCACTTTGGGGTGACTAAAAACATTCCCAACTCTTCATCTGATTCTTCAGCCCACGAGGTTTCGAACCTTACTATTGAAGCAATGCCAAATGAGGATTTCCGCCCCCCTTCACCTGCTCCAGGATTTAAAGGGGAAGACCTTCTCAATGCTGCTCTGAAAAGGCTATGTGAGCTTGAGGAGAAGGTAGATTTACTGAAAGTAAAGCCATATGAGATGCCTTATGAGAAAGAAGAGTTGTTGAATGCTGCTGTTTACCGTGTGGATGCATTAGAAGCAGAATTGATTTCTACAAAGAAGGTAATATGTTAACAATATATGTTCCTATATAGTTTGCAAGTAACATATTGATTGTAGTTATCCACTGCTTTGCTTTCCCTGCTTCCTTAAAAATAAAATTACCTACAAGCCTAAATCTTAAAGCATTTGAATTGTCTTGGAGTTTACATTAACTGCATCATAACTGTTGTTGAGATACCGACCTTGAAAATAATTTGTTGTTAACATATTTAATCTGTCAGTATGGGTTATCAGTAGAAACCTAGGGGATCTCTGTTTTATTTTCTAGTCTGTCCTCGAGAGTTAACTCAAAGCCCTAAAGCAATAAATATCTGAAACATATAGTTTTTTGTGGGATTCTGATGCGTATTCCTGTTTGAACTGCATTCTACTGAAACTTGTCTGCACATTGCATGTAGCAAGTTGCACTGAAAATACTATGTGATAATACTAGGCGTGCACTGATCTTGAAGTACAATATAGTTTGAGAACTGTTAGTTGTTAACACTCATTCATGACTTTTGTGGCCAATTTCTCACTTATTTTGAACATAATTTTTTTTTTTCTTTCCGACTTCACTGTCATGTAAACATTCTTATGTCATCAGAAAGATATTAGCAAGGAGTTTGAGCCTTACTGTTCAATTTTGGTCTAGATTGAAAGAGTTGTCCTTTTGGTACTTCATTTGAGCATGCCCTATGATGTTTTCTGGCAGTTTCCAGCATGCACAGTCCATCTTTTCGCACATGCGTGCCTTGGTACTAACTCTTACTTTTTCAAATATGAGCAGGCTTTGTATGAAGCTTTGATGAGGCAAGAAGAACTTCTGGCGTATATAGACAGACAAGAGGGAGCCAAGATCCGAGTGAGTGGTAGATTATGTTATGTTTTTGCCTCCTTATTTTAAGAAGACCACATACTGAACTTTGTGTGTGTTTGTGTGATTTAGAAAAAGAAGTCTTGCTGGTGAAGAACGAAGTGCTTGATGTATTGAAGGGAGGAATAGTGTCGTGTGGTGGTTGCCTGCGGGTACTCTCGCTTAACCTTTCTTTCTACAGTGTTCCGAGATTTTGTTTCTAGAGAAGACTGTAAAGGAATGGACTATCGTTTTTTTAGATTGTACGAGGTTATGCTACTGAAGTTGGTGTAAATAAACCAAAAAAAGATGAGATCATTTTCCATTGAATTGCCGAATTGATGGATTATACTCATCTTATTTCTTGTTTAGACTTTTGAGGCTTTGCGAATCACTAAGATTGCAAGTCATCAACAAGCCATGAACATTATAGTTTTTTTTTTTTTTTTTTTGGGTATAGATAGTTTTAATGATATTTGTGTGTATATATTATTCAATGTTATTTTATTTATTTGTTTTTTATTATTCAAGATTGTTGACATTTATACTGTGTTCAAATGAACATTTTTTCCCTCTTAAAATTCTGTATAACCCATCAAACAATATAGTGGCCTAGACTCACCTAATAATTCAGTATGCTTAGAATCTATTTTTGATGGATTATAAACAATTTTAAGAGTATTTTTTATAGATGAAAACCAATGCCTCAAATCTGAATCTTTATTTTAAATGTCAATGACTAAACCACATAAACAAGGAGCCATTCCTCCTCTATCTTTTCAAAGCGCTTCACCACAATGTTTGCTACCTATGGAACGTCAAAGAATGGTCAATTTCTACTCGTCTCGTTATATATATGTGTGTGTGTGAAATAGAAAGAAAAAAAAAAAACAATTCAATCCCAGCCCATTTGGAAGTGAACAAGTTATATTGATGAATGATGGTATAGCATTATAGCAATGGGTGTGGCCAAAAATGATTCTCTCAAATCCCTAAAACCGGAGGGAATAAAAAAAAGTAGGGTCCACGAAGGAAATTTGAAATATGCTTGAGCTGGTTCAGGTTGGTTCCCACTTTCCAGTGCTTATTGGAAGAAGAGATGCTCACACACTCTCTAACAATCACCATAGTGAACCTCTCTTTGATTTGTCAGATCTCTCTTCTTTTATTTTTATTTGTTTTTACGTAGTTAACAAAGCACTAGAGTGAGAGTAGAACTAGCACATTCCATTATCCACCCATTTCGTCGAACAACGCCAGGGCAGTTTCTGCTTTTGCCCACTTCTCTCCATTTTCGCTTTCCGGGAGATGCTCTAGCAGTAACTGCACTGCTAGCAGTTTTATAGTCTTTATTTGCTTACTTCGAATGTTGTGGTAATTTCCATTCTCTCTCCCTCTCTTTACCCCTTTCTACTGTTTTTGTATTGTTGCTACTTTTCTTCTGTTTATATAAATATATTTGAGTAACATAAGTGACCAAAGGCTGGGATGGAGATCGATTCCTTTCTAGACGTGTACACACGATTTCCTCTCTTCTTCTTCTACGATGTTTGATTTTATATCTGCTATTTACAGAATCTGGATAGTATTGTGCACATGTTGAGGCAATGTTATGCTCAGAGGAGCTTTCCTGTATCTTTTCCCAAGGTTTTCCACTGCCTACTCCACATATTTTCTTCTTTATTCTAATGCTTTTTCCTATCTTTATATCTATATGTATAAATCCTCACTAATCCATTGATAATGATGGATATTGCAGTTTGTGACTGTTGAAAAACTATGGTCATTAAGTTTAATGGAAGAGCAGGTTGCCTAGGTTGATTTTTTTTTTTTTAGCTATAAAGGAATTCTCTGAAATTTATTGTCCATATTGAAATTCTACAATGTTTTTGTATTATTGAGAAATTTTGGAATTGCTTACTTGATGATTTGTGTACTCTTCACTTCTAGACTCTATTGAGTTCTTACAGAAATAACCTCTCCCATATTGCATCAACATATATGCCCTCGGCCTCAAGGCTATTTGGATGTTTTGACGTGAAATCAAAGCTCAGATTCTGCTCCAGGTTTTCAGTTATGGCTAGTGATGTTCCTATGAGCATTCCAGATGGTGATGGAAATACTGTACCTGCTCCTCGACGCACCTACCAAATTGTGGTGGCTGCAACTCGTGATATGGGCGTTGGGAAGGATGGGAAGTTACCTTGGAGGTTGCCTTCTGACCTTAAATTTTTCAAGGAGCTCACTATGGCTACATCAGATCCTGGAAAGAAGAATGCAGTAGTGATGGGTAGAAAAACATGGGAAAGTATTCCCCGTATGTATAGACCTTTACCTGGTCGCCTGAATGTTGTGCTGACTCGTTCTGGGAGCTTCGATATTGCAACTGTAGAAAATGTAGTAATATGCGGAAGCATTACATCAGCCTTGGAATTATTGGCAGAATCTCCTTATTCTTTGTCAATAGAGAAGGTGTTTGTCATAGGAGGTGGCCAGATATATAGGTACTATTTCTCTCTTTGATGAACTGTTTTCTTACTTTATTGTTAAGACGGGTACTAATGGCTTTTGGCTCAGGGAAACACTCAACAGTCCAGGATGTGATGCCATACACATTACTGAAATTGAGTCAAGCATTGAATGTGACACTTTCGTTCCCACAATTGATATGTCAGCATTTCAACCATGGCATTCGTCCCCACCATTAGTGGAAAACAATATTCGATTTTCGTTTGTCACTTATATTCGTGTGAGAAATTCTGCTATTGGTTCCGATGCTTCAAACAAGGGGGTGAAATTGAGTCGTAGTATGCATTCTTTTAAGTTTGAGGTAGAGACATTTACCTTCTTGCCTAAGATGATTTTTGAGAAGCACGATGAACATATGTATTTGCGGTTGCTTCAAGATATTCTTTCCAACGGCAATCAAAAGGATGACAGGACAGGGACTGGTACAATATCAAAATTTGGTTGCCAGGTAATGTCTAATTCAGGATACCTACGTGTTTGGTCTTTCTAATTACAGTATTTCTTGTGTTTCTGTACTCTTCTTTGGTGATGAGCATGTTTTCCATATTGTATATCCTTACACTTGCATGCTTCACAGATGCGTTTCAATCTACGCAGATCCTTTCCACTTATTACAACTAAGGTACATAATGTGCATTATGATTTTGTCAATTTTCATATTAGGTCATTGTGATGAGTTAATTTGTTTAGTTCTTGCCTTTAAATTACACAGAAAGTATTTTGGAGGGGAGTGGTTGAAGAACTATTATGGTTCATCAGTGGTTCAACGAATGCAAAGGTAATATCTGTCATGGTATACTTATTTATATCTTTAACTATTATGCTCAAAGTTAATCTGTTTGGTAAGCAACTGCAGAAAAGTGAATCCAATACGTGCACATTTTCATTCTCTTAACTATTTAAATATTGTATATGATAAGAGTAGGACTTCTTTTCTGCACTGCTTACTGGTATGGATCGGAGCAGTCCAGAAATGTTAGTGTCCCTAAGCTTGAAACGGCTAATGTACTCCGAACCAGTATGCTTTGCACCAAAATTTTGAAGTTCAAGACTGATAATTAATGATTTACCACATGCTTTTCTGGGAATGTTATCCAATTTAACTAAAAGATACTGTTATATGGCATACATCATCATGCCTAATTACAAATCAAAATCATGTTGTGTTTTTTTCTTTCTTTTACCATTGATGTCACTGTGTTGTTAAAGTTGTCCCTCAGTGGTATTTGATTAACTGATGCATTTTGAGTCAGGGAGCCAGTTCTTCTACTTAGGCCATAGTTCGGTATGCATGGTTTGCTTGATGATCAATCATCAATGGTGGTACATCATTTAATTTTTCAATGTGTAGGGACGAACATGATATTCTCATCTGCGATTCATTTACTACACAGACCACACACAGAGTCACACACACACACACAAGGTATATCATTATAAACTGATATTATGCTGGGAGAGATTGATCACTATGAGATGTTATTGTTAATAGGCTTTACAGGAGAAAGACATTCATATATGGAATGGCAATGCGTCCAGAGACTATCTTGACAGGCAACTACTTTGCTGTCAAAATTTGCTTTTTCTTAAAACATTTTTTGTCCAAACAAGGTTTTCTTATATTCATGTATCTTTCAGTATTGGAATGACTGATAGAGAAGAGGGTGATTTGGGACCCGTATATGGATTTCAGTGGCGACACTTTGGTGCCAGGTTAGTGATAATTCATTACTATGAAGAGGTGAAACTTTGTGCATTATCCTTCTTTCATCCTCCCTGAAAGTGTAATTTTGCAGATATACCAACATGCATGCTGATTACACAGGCCAAGGGTTTGATCAGTTGTTCGATGTTATTGACAAGATCAAGAATAGACCAGATGACAGGCGGATCATCCTTTCAGCTTGGAATCCCTCAGATCTTAAATTGATGGCGTTACCACCATGTCACATGTTTGCACAGGTTTGCCTAGCTAGCCAGCTCCATATAGGAAAAGATCGTTTTATTTGTTGTCTTACAATAATAATAATTTGAAGTTTGGTATTCAATTTTATTATATACAGTTTTATGTGGCCAATGGGGAGCTATCCTGTCAAATGTACCAGCGTTCTGCTGATATGGGTCTTGGTGTTCCTTTTAACATTGCATCTTATGCTTTATTGACATGCATGATTGCTCATGTTTGTGGTAAGTGTTATCCTATTTATTGCAGCTTTTTTTATTAAAATAGTAGCTTGTTTGTTCTCAACCGCCATAGTTTTCAATATTTGATTTACAGATCTTGTTCCCGGTGATTTCATTCACACAATTGGGGATGCTCATATATATAGAACTCATATTAGACCTCTGCAGGAACAGCTTCAGAAATATCCTAAACCCTTCCCTGTAAGTATACCATGACAACATATATACGAGTTGAACAATGTTTCACGACTTGTCTTGTGGTTCCATTTTCTTCCCTTGAAAGACACATATGGTAACATTCTTACATATGTTAAATTAATTAATGCAGATGCTGAAAATCAATCCACAGAAGAAGGATATAGATTCATTTGTGGCAGCTGACTTCAAACTCATTGGTTATGACCCTCATAAGAAGATAGAAATGAAAATGGCAGTATAGAGCTTTAAAAACAAAATTTCAGCAACTAGTAAACAGAAGTGGGTGCTTCTTCATTATCATTCAGGTGTGCTTATAAAATTTTCTAGCTTTTCTTCAGAATTCATAAATTCCTCCAAAGGAAATTTCAAGAGCTCAGTTGGATTAACAATGATTCTCTTCCTTTTAACTTGATTAATTAAACTCTTTGATGGATTGATCTCTTTGATTAATTGCTACTTCTTGCTAGTGCCTCTGTCCCTTGTTTGAGTAGCCAGAATCTTTGATTATTGACTTATATTCTTGATATGTATGCACAGAGAGAGCCCGGAATCTCAGCCATGATTTATTGGCCGAGACTCTAAGCTTACAGATAAACAAAAAGGATTTGGTCGGGGTGCTCCGCTCACGAAAATTTATTGAAGCGGGTATAAGTATTAATTGATGATGTGCACCACCTCATTGGCCATGATTTATTGGCGGAGGCTCTGAACTAATAAATCATGACCAATTAAGTCAGCAGCAATTTACACCCATACCTGCCCCAAACCCCCGTCTGATTCCATTTTGTTTATCTCTTAGTTGAGAATTTCAGCCAATTTATATTAGTTGAGATTCATTGAGATTTCGGATATATATATATATAGAAGCTTGAAATTCATAGGAGAGAAAAGTAAACAAAAAGGTGTTATTAAGAGATAAAAGGAAAGAGAGATATGGTAACATGCATTTCAAGCTAGCCTAATTACTAGCTCGATCTTATGACTGAAAAAAACACATTCATGTTGATATCATATATCTCTGGTCCTCATGATCATAGAGCCAGCAGGCATACCAACCCAGCAAGCCCTCCCACCAACCCCAATCCCAAATCCTTCCGGCTTGCTCCCGAACCCTCGGGAGCCTCAGCCGGGGCGGTCGCCCCCGCCGCGCTGGAGTCCGACGAAGGCGGCGAAGCCGCGGTCGAATCGTCACTCTCGGAACTATCTTTCGACGACCCGAACAACTCGCCGGGCAACAAAACCTGGCTGACCTCGAAAACCATCAGAGGAGGTTTCTGCGTCAATGCATTGTTGACCGGCGTCACCACGCTCCCGGAGGAGACGTTGACCTGGTTGTTCTGGGCGGTGATGTTGAGCCCCCAGAGGCGGCCGTTCTGGCCGGTGGCCTGTGTCCTGACCGGGTTGCTGGCGGTTTCGAGGGTGGTCAGATTGTAGTACTTGGGCATGACGTGGTAGAGAACCAGCTGCACCTTTTCCTGGTCGGTGAGGCTGTTCATGGTGCCCGATTTCAGGTTGCTGAAGGCGTTGTCGGTCGGAGCAAAGACGGTCATGCCTTGGTCGTTGTTGTTTTTGAGTTGGTTGTCTATTTGATCCGCCGTGTGCGTCTCGTCCAGGAGGCGGAGGAAGTCCTTGAACTGCCCATTTTTCTCGAGGATTTTGCTGAGACTGACGTCGCCATCGTCTCCGTCATCTCCGTCGTCGTCGGAATTAGATGACTGTGGGGCGGAGGATGACTTAGGGGAGTCGGCGAGCTTCCTGGGGCGGGCGGCGTCGGCTTGGAGGGAGAAGATGAGGAGGGTGGTGAGGGCGAGGAGGGATATATGTAGAGCCATAGAGATATATTTATTAATTGTTTTTTTTGGTTTTCAAGATAGGTAAAATGTACGTAACAGGAATATACAATAATCTTGATTGGAAAAATGGGTTAAGATAGTGGAATTTATAGTTGGAGTTGGAAGAGAAGGTGATTGAGATTTGAGAATAGGTCAATTAGCAAGTAACTGATACACTCCGACAGTCTCGCGCGTTCATGGTAACTCTAGCTTTGAATTTTACAATTACTATATTAAGAACACTATTTTGAAGGAAGTCTAAGTACACATGAAATGGTTTAGTTAGTGTAAATAAAAATTTTAGTGGAGTTAATTGAAGCTAATTGAACTACTATACGTTGAGTCGTTGACACAGGTCTGTTGATGCATTTCTTGTGCGATGATTCACAATTATGATAATACATGTCTCTTTCATAATTTGTTGGCTCGTATGTAGGATGATCCACAATTATGTACGTCTGTACCTTTGTTTTTTAATATCTCAAGACTGTAAAAAATGATATTTGAAAATTAGATGAAACTGCGTGCATGCATATAATCGGTCTTTTCTGTATCTGTCTATAAATTGGATTTCAATTTTAGATTTTGTCACGTCTTTTTTACGAAAGAGTTTGAGTTCTTACATGTTGAACTGTTAATTTTTATTTATTTATTTATTATTATTTTTAGAGTTATATAGTTTTGCATCCCTTTGGGCTCAAATTGTTTTTAGTTTTAACTCCTGACTCAAACTTGTGTGATTTCAATTCTTAAAGTTTTTTTTTTATTTTTTTTTATTTTCACCCAGACGACCTAGGTTTCTCACTACCACGTCATCATCTCATCCACGTCAGTTGCCATGTCAGACAAAGAGCGCCATGTCATCATCTCCCTGGACTCAAGCCCCTAAACTCAAACTTCTATGGTTTCGACCCTTTAAGTTTTTATTTTTTTTAGTTTCACCCAGACAACCAACTATTGTAGTTTTCTCGCTGCCATGTCATCATCTATTCCACGTCATTTGCCATGTCAGACGAAGAACGCCACATCATCATTTTCAATTTTAATTTCCTCATTTAATCAATTTACATAGCTACATGAATTTAAACCGTTTCAGTATTAAATTGAACAATTTGGTGCTTAAATTTAACCAAAACAGGTTGCAAAATAACAGAGTACACCAAACACTTAACAAAATACACCAAACATTTGGTAAAATACAAAATAACAATTCCAAACACTAAACCAAAACAGGTTGCAAATAACATATTACACTTCCGTAAACTTTACCATGTCTGTAAACATGACATAACACATTTTCTATATGCTAAAACATATACCAAAGCAAAATGATATATACATTCCTATTTTGTATACTAAAAC
>JAYMTE010001058.1:0-14575 GCA_036897545.1 Pelargonium fulgidum
AAGACTTGACATTCTATTTATTGTAAGTCTTTAATCTCGTTTTATGCATTGTGATAGTGGAATGCATGTAAGAGATGAAAAAAAATATTGCGGTACGTCAAAGGCACTGTTGATTATGGTATCAAGTTTCAAAAATGTGAAAATTTCAAGTTGTATGGATTTTCCGATAGTGATTGGGCTGGATCCATTGATTACATGAAGAGCACTTTAGGGTATTGTTTCAACCTTGGTTCAGGAGTTTTCTCATGGTGCTCTAAGAAGAAAGAGATTGTAGCACAATCCACTGCGGAAGCGGAATTTATAGCAGCAACAACAACTACAAATCAAGTTTTATGGCTGAAAAAGATCATGTGCGATTTGCACGAGGAGCAGAAAATAAAGATTGAGATTTTTGTTGAAAACCAATCGGCTATTGCAATCTCAAACAATCCGTTATTTCATGGGAAGACCAAACATTTCACCATCAAGCTCTATTTCTTAAGGCAAGCGCAACAACATGGAGAAGTTATCTTAATTTGCTGCAAATTTGAAGACCAACTAGTAGACATATTTACGAAACCACTTCTAGCCGGAAAATTTGAGCTTCGAAGGCAAAGAATTGGAGTGTGTAGTTCATTAAGCAAGAAGGAGTGTTGAATATTTCTTAAGTCTGCTCAGATACGTTTGCTGGTAGTCTTATTTTTAAGAAAAAGTTAGTTAGTTCCTATTCTTTTGGATAATAATTTGGTTAGCTAGTATTTTGATTATTCTAATAATTTAGAGTAGTATGAATGTACGAGACTATCACGGAATAAATGTATTCCTTCTGCTGCATAACATATACTCTTTCATTTAAATTCCAGCATATACCTTATCTTATTAAGCCTTGCTTTCTGTCTTTTCTATACTCAAACTAATAGTTCTTATCTCCCTTTTTCACACTCGCTGTGATTGGTCTCCAAGAGACCATTCCTCCATTTTGTGCTGCCGAGTTTGAATAGTTTAAGATAATAAAAATTTATGCAAAAAATTAAGGATTAATATACTTTTTTTAATGACAAGTACGGAGGAAGCATCTATAATATACCCTTAAAATATTATTACAAATTCTACATGTGAAGACATAGAATGTAAACTAGTTACACGGTACAAATATTAAGCTTTGTTTGGTGGCTTGAAAAAAAAGAAGAAGATTTGTTTGGCAAAGTTTCGTGACTTCCAAAATCTAATATTTATCATCAAGAGTAGGCACTTGCCCACCCCACCTCATTCCTACCAGCATTAACAACGAACGAAAAACTATAAAACCATAAGTAACCAAATGTGGTGCAACATAAGAATTTGAACAGTCATCCGAGATACTAGGATTTGCAAACTTTCCTATTATGTTCATCTGCCATGGAGAAAGTAGTAGATTACACTTGCGGCCTTGCCTGAACCACATATATTGCATCATCTTTCACCACCCCTTCAATGTCCTGGGGACAACCATAAAGGCTCTCTATGATTTTTCCCGCCTCCGCAATTTTGGAAAACAACGACATTTGGAAGGCTTTATCAGTTACCATGCGGTCGCTAGCATAGTCCAACACGACTTCTTGCTCTTTATCCATGATTACACTGCGATAATACATATTGTTGAACTGGGTGAAATATGTCTCACATTGGATAAATATAAGAGAAAACAACTATATATATGGTGGAAGTTTAACCTAACTAACAAGATTGATTTTCTGCTAACGGAAGCTCAAACCATTATATGTATCCCGATATCAAATGTACCGACTTTGAGAGTTTTCCTTATCGTCTATTGTTTTCCCCCTTCCTTCTATAATTTCTACCATTTCATTTTGATTATATCCTTCACTTTCTATATTTACATTCTTGTTCTACATCAGAAGTGTCACTATAAGATGGTACTCCATGGATTTCCTGGTTTGTTGATCGCAGGGTTTGTTTTAGTGTTTTCCTCCACTGAGGGGTATGTAAAGTAGCAGTGGATGGAAACAATAGACCTATCACTTTCTCTAATATATGCAACTAGCAGAGAACAGACCTGTCATAAAGCCCAGCACCTGCATATCCTTCAAGGTCCTCACCATTTGAGTCTGATCTGAATATAATAGATTGCTTCACATACAACCCTATTTTCTTGCTTGGATAACCAATGACCTACAATTCCAATCCACATTTCGAGTTTATCAGATGCAATATCTTTGCATAGAGAATTTGGCAACCCGATACATTAGTGTTGGAGACTGGTAAACTGAAGTATAAAACATATACCAACGCAAGGGATATGGGAAGAAGTTGGCCTTACGATAGGGGATTTCGGATTGTTCTTTTTGGTTATGAAGCTCATGGCTCGACCAGGATACGCACCCACCAATGTCTCTCCCAAGCCCTTCACAATCTGTGTTTCAATGAGAAAGGGGTGAGACTCGTATTATCAATTGGATAAGCATGTAAAAGCAATGCTTACCTCTGTATATATCTCTGAGGTGTCTCCTGACAAGGGGTTCTTTGTGTGAATCACAAAAGCATAATCAGCACTGATAACTTCTTGAATTAAAACAGACATGCAAAGATTGTCGTGATTCATATTAACTTTCTTGCAACTGACGTATGCTCTTTCATTCCATTTTGAAGCCCAAACCTGATAGAAAAAAAGAAGAAGATGAAATAAAAGGATATATATTAGCTGAAACTTGCCAAGTTATATAGTTCTACTGAACAAATCAGGTGACGTTGGGTGTGTTTATAAACTTGAAAACAACAAGCCATTTGAAAGGCTATCATGCAACATGAACTCTCGATCAACTAAAGTTGACCGTTATCCTTCTTTACAATACTGAAGCAATATGACAAAGGAAAGATAAAACAGAGGCACCAGTAAAAAAGTAATGTTCAACACATTATCAATGTATTATATCATAAGTAATCTCAACACGAATACCTTCTTTATAGCTTGCCAAGCACAATTCCACCTCTCCTCTCCTTCATCACCAGGCCATGGTATTCTTGAACTTTGCATTTTACTCTTAAGCTCACCGGTCTAGACCATATTTCAAATTCACAAATATATAATGAACATAGGCTGATAGGCACTAAGAACATGAGCAGATATTTTAATAGAGGAAATACATTGACCAGCAAAGAAAATAATTGTTTTGAAGTAAATCATTCCTAGTTTTAACCTCCACCCTTTATACAGTAGGCATGGGAGAGACACACTGTTTTAGATAGAGCTTTCAGCTTTATTCATAGGAATACAATTCAATGCTATATCAAAATTCAACTCCAGGCAATGCACAGGCTTGGGTTTTAGAGCATTCTTATGTTTACATATAGTTTGTTTGTTTTTTTTCCTGCACAGCATTGCACAGAGTTTATAAACCGGCTTTTTTTTTTTTGTCAGTCCACAAACCTTTCTGCTAAAATTCATTCAGTTTGGATGAGCAACTTCATTTAAAGCAAGACCAGAACCCCTGCAGGTTCTGAGATTGAAAAGCCTTAGTGGAGCTTCGGATTTGTATATTTTTCACAAATGGGACCGAATCACAATTCACAACTATATCTAAAATATTCCACTTTTCTCCCTTGCCGATATTCTACTTCCAGGATTTGGTTGAATTTAAGTAATAATCATTTCTAGGATTTCTGTTCCCTCTAAACTTCAAACTAATGAGGCAATGAAGATCAGACATGATATCGAAAAACAATAGATATGCTTCTTCGCAGAACATTTTCAAATGGAAGAAGGAACTTCCTAAAACAATTTTTTGTATTGATCGGAGTTTTCAAATATCATAATAATATTACCAAACGAAGGGAAGCTTTCAATTGTAGAACAGTTTCTTGGATTGCCTTAAGTTTTGATAGATCACCACCATGCACAAGTTTATTTAAAGAAGAAATCTTGGTTGCTATGTCCTGTACACAACCAAAAACTAAATTAGCATTTACGTCAAAGAGCAACTCATTCTAAGTAATTTTATGGGAAGATAGTACACTAAAGGTAAATATAATTTATGAAGATATTAAATATTTTGTTAAATAAAAAATGTATCTGACAAGGGCTTTTTTTCACCATGCATTATCGGCTCCAAGCCAACAACCAATTACATCTTCTTTTGACATATTTTTGCATAGAAAAGATAAGAAAGGTGATAATAACCAGTGGCTAGAGGTTTGCAAATATATGGACAATAATGAAATTATGAGGCATCTTCACGTGTTTCAGTACATTATATATCTTCTTGGTACGTCAACTGTATTGAGACTAGCCATTATGTTGCAGCAAAAAAAAAATAATAATAATAAGAATGTTGAGTCTATTTGGCAATAACAATATGCCAACTTCCGTTTCTGAATTCTGTCTATGGACTAAGTTATTATTAAACTGCTTAGGTGAGTTGATATAGCAGCAATGTCCGCCGAAAGTGTGTGTGCGCGCAAAGACAACAGCTCTGCACGATTAGTAAACAATTTCATCCTTCTAATTCAATTTAAGCTTTGGAAAAGTCAACATACCCTATTAAAATCTTCTGATAGAACAGTCTCAAAGACGCCAAATGGTAGGGCAACTGACACTGGAATCCTAATCCAGGATGGCACCCTTCCTCTTAGATATTGGATGTTGCATGATTTTTCACCAACCTACACAACTGAAATGTGTCAGAAGCACATGGACATTATCTTTCCTTCCTCAAGGCTTCTCCAATCCTCATTGTAATGAAGTGCATGAAAGGTTGATATTCACCTTTGATACACTAAGAAAACTAGATGACAGTTGTTATCCACTAACAGTTCATCTCTATGAATACTAAAGCAAGAAAATACATTACGAAGAGCATACCATATCACTAGTGAACTCCCCAATAGAAACAGCATATTTTCCACAGAAAACCTTCTTTTTTGGAGCCACTCGAAGACTTAAGGTCAACGCTCTAGGGATTTTGAAACTAGTGAAAGAGTTAAGTGATAAGTTGGAGCCACTGATGTCACTGCAAGCAAACAAAAAGTAACATATTTTGAAGTTTACAAAGCATATCAAAATAGTAATCAAGAAATATATTAATTAGCAAACCTGATTATCAAATCGGTTAGCCTTAGCCTTATTGATATTGCTTTGCCTTCTTTCAATCTAAGATTGCAGAGAATATTCTGATCAAAGCATGTGGCAAAGCACACCTGTAGCATGTTACAAAAAAAAAAAAAAAAAAAAAAAAAAAAAAGATGTTATGTAACTGGTTTCTTTGGCTAAGCACAGGGCCAGCTTTTTATGTCAATTAAATGAAAACATTAAAATTTTAGCTATATATAAATTAAAAGATAAAAGATGCAACAAGTAGTGCATGCAATGGTCATTTGCCTTGCTATTTCTTGCTCTAATAGAAACATGAGATAGAACATCTGGCATGTCAGGTGTCAGCACAGCAACAACTCCAGCTGGAATCTCCTCCTCACCACTTACTTTATTAGCAATAAGAACGGTAGGTTTTCTGTAAACCATTTTCTGGGTAGAGATCAAACTGTTTATACATGTTACAAACCCACTCACTTCCACTGGGCTGATAACCTGCCAACTGTCACACACATTTTAAACATTGTTAGAGCTGAACTCCCATAAAGCAGACATAATAGAACAAAAATATAAATAAAAAGAAGGAAAAAGAACAATCACAGACTGCAAAGCCAAGTTTTGAGAATAAATATTAGCACAAGCAAGTATTCAGGAAAAAAAAAAAAAAAAAAAAACATTGAATCAGGCAATTCAATTTAATTCTCACCAGCCTAAATTTGCCACTTTTCTAAGTATGGGGTCAAAACGATTTATTAGTGTAGACAGAACCGATGCTGATCCTGATCTTATTAACTCCTCCGCAAAAATATCAATCTGAAAATACAACGAATATAAAGTAAATTACTCAACTATTTTATCAATTGAGAATTAATGTCCAAGTGTCCAACATAGTTCATAACATACCGCCCATTTCTCAACAGCAAGCAAATTGCCAAGATATAGCGCACTAGGTTGGATGATTTTCAGGTAATGTTCTGACCTATCAGCTAGTACTAGTCGCAGCCGATCAAGAACAGCCTTTGTCTGTAATGCCCACTGATCATTATTGGGTTTGTAGGACTCAGAGACTCGATGCCAGTCCTTTGAAAGCAGAATGTTGCCAACAGTTGAAAAAAAGGAACTCCATTAAAGTCCAAGAGATAAAATAACAAAATAATTCCAGTGATAGAATATTATAATAGAAGCCAAGTAAATGGTGCACCTTGATTTTATGTTAAGTAAAAAAAAAAAAAAAAAAGGTATACCTTTGTGCAGAAAATAAGATCTTCATTGTTGACGGTAGACAGGCACAGATTTTCAAGCAATAGGGAAATGAAGAACATGATCTCCTATAGAGACAAAAAGAATGCTTTTACATTAATTCATTTACAACTCAGTCTATCATAAGAAATACTCCCTCCGTCCCAAAATGAGTATGTTGTTTCCATTTTTTGCAAAAATGAAGGATTACTAGATAATTTCATGTGTTTCCAATATTACTCTCACTTTCCCACCAACACCTATGTGCACCCATGTGCAGCTCAAATCTACCAATGTGCAATGCATAAGTGATAAGGGTAATACGAAAAAAAAATGATATAATAGTCTAAAAATAGAAACAAGACACTTATTTTTAGACAAAAAATTTAGACAAACAGGACACTCATTTTGGGACGGAGGGAGTATTAAGGTTTTAGCAAAAGAAGAAAATGATTACTGGTGGCTGCGAAATGTTTAGATATTTGAGTCCCCTTTCCATTGCTGTTCTAACTGTTGACGCCAAAGCAAGATCAAGGAAGAGTAGATCTTTGGATATTCCATGGGACGTGAAGAGAAGAGGGCGAAGCTGAATTCGAGATTCCAGTAACTTCTGAAAGTAGAATTTCAAACCTTGAAAAACATATCTTGGGTTAAAATTGAGACAAGATGAACTTCAAAATATATAAGTAAGAAAAAATGACCTCCATTAGTGGACTGATATTCTCATCGTCAACGTGTGCTTTGATTAAGTTCAGGCATTCCTAATGTGTAGCAAAAATTAGAAGGTTATTTATCTTCATGATTTAGATACTCAACGACACACAAACATGTGTATCTTCACGCATGCAAAATCAAATAAATCTGTAAATACATACACGCATATGCACAATCACAAAACCCACACAGGACTATGTAAATGATATATGTATATATTCTAATGTCCCTTGATTTATATCTTCAAAGGGACCAAAATTGCAACAACAAAAAAATGATCACCTGCAACTTTGGTGATAATCCACTTATACAACTATCAATAGCCGATTCCAGTTCAACACCTGAATGAACAGCCTGCGACATTATAAAAAAGGGAAAATTATTATGAAAATAGAAAAATGCGTTCTCATTTTTCATACACAACTCATATAATCAAAGTACAGAATCAATTTAACAACGAATTAGGGTCAAATTAAAAATAAAAAAAGTTAACAGTTACAATTAACTATATGGATGCATCATGATCAACCTATTTCAGTACTACCTCATAGACTAGAAGGTCAGTGTAAGTTAATATTTGGAATTGTTTTTAGAGTAAAAAAAAAAAAAAATTGCAGATATAGAAGTATGGTACAAGGTCAAATTTGATGTCATTATTGAAGTAGTGGTTACCCCTTCTAATTTATTATTTATTTAATAGTTTTTTTCAACTTGAAACACCTGTATAATAGGAAAATCATCATCAAGCATTCTTATACATTTATGAGTGTGATTCATCTTTACATTGCATTTTGTTCACCTATAACAATGTGAATCCCCAAAACTTAATTTGTACGGATCTCAAAGCTATCTGATAAGCACTAATCAATTCTCTTAAGCTTCCAATTAAGACAGTTCATAAGGAAAAACCTTTTATATTTGACTACACTAAATTATAATAGTTTCATAGACTAAGAGCTGCATCATGCAGAATATTGCCAATGATATAAACCACAACTGCAAATATCAACCTCCCCAGTACACAATTCAGGAGAAACAGAAATGCAATGCCTAGAGTTCACTGTGTACCTTTAATGTTTTTAAATATGCTGTAAGGTCACGGATGAGTCCTTCCTTAGAACCTGTCCTGAAATGAGGCTCTGATAAGATTGGGCGATCATAACTTGCAAGCTTTGCTTTTGTAAGACCATTTGTGTTCAATGTTTGCCAATAAACATCAATTCGACAACCAGATTTTACATAATTTAAGAGTGCCTGTTACAATTAAGGAAAAGAAAAAGAAAGTCAATGAAAAACTAAGGAACACTTTTTAATTAGTTATCAGACCTGAACTCCACTGGACAGTGAAGAACCTAGAACTGGCTTCTTAGTGAAAGTGATCTTACTATAGACTGTTCATAATTAACTCCAACTCAACTACGTTTACCCAGGGATTGGTTGGGTTCTCAAAGAGCTATGAACACCTTGTTAATAATAGTAAATAAAGTACCTCAGGATATTCACTTGTTGTAACAATACTTAGGTGAATCCAGTAAGAGTGGACTGATATCTTTGCCAAGAGTTTGAAAAGTTATTATCTGTCTGACAGAACTGAATAAATTAGCATACCTCACAAATAATCACATCATCTGGGCTACTGTTATTGTGCAGCTTTTGGTGCCATTCCTCCATCATGCCACCTTTGCAGTCATTATTTCTCTGACAGTGAAAACAAGGGGTGTAATTATATTTCAAAGTAGGTAGAACACAAGTTATCTCATATGAGAAGTGTAATCAAGTAACCTGAACAACAAGTATTTCATCACGGATTCTTTGCCCAACATCACCTTGACCACCACGACCAACACAGGTCATTATTAGTCTAACAATTTCACGTTCGTTTGGCTGGTTAACAAATATTCTGTGTAGTAAATTGGTAAACCTATCTTGAGCTTCACTAATTTCCCTGCACAGGAAGCACTAACATAATGAATAAGTCTAAGCATATTCATGAATTCTCAAGTATATATCTTTCCTTATACCAAAGCATAGCCTTCTGAAATAAGTAGATAGCAAACAAGGCAAAGAAGTATAAAATTGATAAGAAATAATCATGAAGTGACCTGCAGACTTGTTTGAAATGCGGCAATCAAAAATCAGATATGATAACTGGTTAACCTAATTGTGAAACATATTCATACCTTATATGGGTTTCTCCAAATTCACATGCCTATTTATAAGGTATGAGAACAGATTTCTAACTCCCTGCTTTTTTTTTGTCTAATTAACATTAAGAAAGGTTGCTTAAAAAGTGAATGGGATTGCTTAAAACAATGTTATTGAGCAGGAGTGGCTATCAAGTTTTAGCACTTGGAACAAAAGAAGGTGAACACCCTTTCTCTATTAAGATCTGATGATTCACTATATTTTCCAGTTGCAGTCTCAATGAAATAGTATAATAGAGATGCTGTTGGTACATTGAAGGATAGAATCAAAGAGAGGCCAAAAATACATCCCTATTTAATGCAATTTAGATGAATGCAATATTTTTGATATGATGAAAACTAATAGTACCACAACCGTAGTCAACAAGCATTATTAAGGGATCCACACTACAAATACCAAGATAAAAGTATATCTCTTACCGAGGTTTAACATTATAATTCTTGTTCCAGGTCAGATGTCTACATGCCATAAATCTTAACCAGACTAATATGCCAGTAAGCCCCAATTCCCCTTCGCTCTTACAACGTTCTGTCAACTCTGTTGCAATGTTGAACCTGTACCAAGAAAATATATTAGCAAGCATATTTGATAATAATCCAGTTGTAAAGAGGCATCTCATAGTTTGCCTAACTGCTTTGTGACACAAATTTTACTGTCTTCTCATTCTTATTACATGCTGGAAGTACAAACATACGGCTCAGAAATAATATTTTGAAAATGAGCATCAAAGTTTCATCATTCAAAGCAAACACCCCACAATTATTTGTGAAGATCTTTTATGCCTTAACCACACCTGTGCATCAATGATCTCTCAGCCTCTTTCTCTCTGTGAGATATCTCATCTAGTAACCATTTGACAATTCCTTTCCTGTCCCCATCAACCTGCATAGATGTAACCATTCCAACATGCAAACTTCAATAATTTGCACAAACAAATATACAACATAAAAATGATTTTTTTTCTACAGTTGTGCCACTGCTGGAAGACAATGCCAAATGACAGTGAAAAAATTCATCATACTAAAAAAAGAATCAGTAAAGTGAGAATAAGGAAAACTTGTAATACTAATTACAGAAAGTAAATCAGGAAGAACAAAGAATGAGCCACTATAAGTTGGAACCCAACTGGTGATCATATTCAATTTGTAAGAACTAAAATACTCAAAAGAAAAATGAAATAATTAGATTAATTGTGAGATATATATATTTAAGTATTCTAGGTTTTTGCTACTGATTTGGTAATCCATAATCGAAAAGACAATAGCTAATTCATTGTTTGGTAAATTGGCTTGGGTTCAAATATTAGTGCTGCCAGATTACATTAAAAAAAAATTCAGTCTCCATTTCATGCTTAGTATTACAAGTTTTCCTTATTCTCACTTTACTGATTCTTTTTTTAGTATGAGCTCTTATCTAGCTCATAAAAAGTACCCAGTTTTTACATAAAACTGGAGTCAGTTTGGAACATAGTATGTTCTTCAAGTACATAGTTTATTTATTTTTGGCTTGGCGTATATTGACCAAAGATCTAGCTGAACCCTATTTATTTTTGGCTTGGCGTATATTGACCAAAGATCTAGCTGAACCCCCATTTACCCGGTTAGCATTTGAGTGCAATTGTGCGGATGCAGTGAAATTAGTAACTTCAGTGATTGGATCACGAGTGTAGGCGTGTAACTGAACTGTCATTGGAAATTGAGATAGTGATTTTGTTGTTTCGCCTTCAATAAAGCATAAAATTAGGGGTCCAATACCCATAAAATGGAGAAACGGCAGTTCATCTTCCTCAATGGTATGAATGAATCTAAATTCCATCCCTTGACCCATCTTATATTTGGTCCGAACACCTTTCTTATTACAGCCACTGCCACTACCGACTCAACTCAACTCCACTGCCACCTTTTAGACTACCTTACAAATTATCAATAAATTGGCATTAACAAATACTAAAGTGGGAATGATCATTCATGCCTGCACCAAAGATGACGAAAGAGATACAAGAATAGTAAAGGATATGCTCCACACTATGAGACATCCATCCAAAACAAAAGTAATTAAGAGGCTTAAATGTCTCAGCTGGCTATCAGCTGGTACATACTATCAAGCTAGGATCTCGAAATTAGCTTGCAGAAATAAGTAGTGTCAAGGAATCCCATATTTAAAAAGTGTGAAATGTGTTGTCATTTGATACTAGTTGGGTCCTCCACCTAACAGCTTAATCTTTTGGGTTGGATTAAAGTTTAACAAGTGTCAACTTCATTTCAATCTCCATCTTGGTTGTCTCTTGCTTAGAATGTTATAAAAATTGATTGTGATGGTGCATCCAGGAATCTTACAAAAGTAGACAAACTGCCAGCCTATGCGATGTTGCTAGAGAACAGTGAAGAAGATGTTTAGATGCCAGAAGCATTTATCTGTACCCTGAATCCATTCTGGTGTCTACAGAGGCTTAGGCAGTCAAACAGCTTTGAAGATGGTAAAGCTATGGGTTTGGAAAAGATAGAAACAGAATAGACTCAGCTGAGCTGACTGTATATATCACTAGTTCTAGATATAACATTGTAGAAAACATACCATACAATTAGTGATGTCAAGGTTCTCTTTTTATTTGTTTTTATGCTTCTGATTCATTTCATGAATATAACTATATATAATATAAGTAGTAGTGGACAAACAAAAACAAGAGATAACGTTATAGTTTCTTATTTTTAACAAGTCTCAAATTTCCATGTATTTGTTATACATAAATATGAGAGATTAGATATGAGGACTAAAAGAAAGATGTTCCCCCTAGGTTGAATATGAAAGAGTTCCAGGCCCTCCTTGCTTGTTTTCTTTGTTTGCTTGTTCATTTTTTTTTTGTTGGCACTCTGCTGGCAAAAACAACTAGAAGTCTCACCTCTTGTGTACATTCAACCCTCTCCCCTTTCTCAAGATTGAGCAACCAAAGTTTCTATTTATTAATTTGTGTGTGTTTGTAGGAGTGAGTGTTTAAGTTGAGCAATCTTTTGATATAGATGTGAAATCTTATCAGCAAATGCATATAATAAAAAATAAAAGATTTTTTATGTGATTTACCTTTCCACCAGCATTTGTTGGCTTCAAGCCTACAAAGTAGTTAGCTCCATTATTTTTTATCCAAGATCCACCAGACCAGATCACAAATTGTACACCCAGAAAACTCCTTTGCTGCAAATTGATGTCTACAACCTTTCATTTATGCATGTGTCAGACAAGGGCAGTCAGTTAATAATAATCTGCAAGTTTGGATAAATTGAATAGAAAAAAATTAAGAAGAAGATGCAAAACATGTTAGTGAGGCAATTCCTTTGCATATAAATTACCTGAAAGAATCCCTCTCCAGTTGATATATCTGTAAAATAGGTCTGACATGCCCCATTAACCAGCTTTGATTTAAGAGGCAATATTTCTGGTGGAGGTTCCTACAATTATTTTGAAATGCTGATTAAGAGTTGAACACTAGCATATACACCGTCAACAGATAAAGAGTTTTGATCTTCAATTTATTCAGTTTGTTGAAGTACAAATTCTGCAAAGTTAAGTAAGAAGAAACTTACCAACCACTCTCCAGGGGACAATTTTGATACTCCCCAATGGAGAACTGAAGCACCTTTAGTATTTGTAGCAACCAAAATATGATTATCACCCTGAACAACCTTTAAAAGGATCTGTAAAAATGAAAAGATCAACACATAATCAAACTCAGGAACATCTTTTAACCTATTAGAGCTCATGAATTGGCTGATGCAAGTTGATAACGTATCGTGTTAAGCAAAGAGAATACTCAGGAGCCCGTTCCATTAGGAATTCGCCATTGACATCCCAAATCCATTGTCATTGAATATCGTAGATATGAAAAAATATGTTAATCATGGGAGTTCATTGCCGTATGAAATATATTCTTAGAACATTGCACACAAACATGTTTCTCTGTCTTTCCGAAGACTGAGATTCTTAACAAGCGGAAAGTGACTCACCACCATCCATCTTTGCCGTCATTTTGATGAGCAAAGAATAGTTATACCCTGAAATTCGCTTCCCTTTATACAACAAGGAACTATAATGGATTAGAATATAGGATTGGCCAACATAACAGATCCAATTATGTAATCATTGGATAAAAAGTTCAGAATTAGAGTCACTAATTAATTATGTATCATCTTATCCACGCACACCCTTTTCAATGGATTCTACATTTCTAATAATCAGTACATGATGCAATCACTTATCACAGTATACTAGCAGATAAGTGTAATAACTTAGACATGACAGAAAATCATGTAGTTTAGAGTACAGTATTTGCCATACTTTACATTAACATGAAATACTGGTGACAAGAAAACTAACCACTATATCGTAGTTGCCAGTATGATAATTTTGCTGAGAGACTACGCCGAGTCCTCCCATATACTTGTTTACAACATTCATCAAAGCTGATGATGGCTGACTGCTGCTTTTAGCTAATCCCTCAGAATGCTTGTGCAACCATTGCCCAACATCGTGTTTTCTGTTATTATAGGAGTATGTCAATCCACTGCAGACTTGCTCTCTATTTTCAACTTTAGTACTTCCAATTACCGGACTTCCATTCGCAGGACTACCAGTTACACAACTGGTGTGCAACTCATTCAAGGAAACTCCTTTCAATAGTTGACTTTGAAGCTCCCTCAAAGCAGCATCATAATCACACTGTACCAAAGTAGCAAAGTAACTAAATCAAAAGGACTGAAGCTTCTTTAAGAAACTATGATATTCCAATTAATTCCTTTGTCCACCGTAGAGTAGATTGCCTGAACTTTTTAACCATCATAAAAGGGCAAATATGAAACACAGTAAAACACATCCGTTTAGATTAAGAAAAAAAAAAGGTACAACACCACTGGCAAAATTATACCAACTTGTATCCTGTCTAAACTATTGCAATGTGATATAGCAAAGTTTCAATCCTAGCATATTATTGCTAATGATTAAGGAAACAGTGCCAATTACTAAATTTATAAAAAAATTAGATAACTGAATACTCAATGAAAATTAATGATGTAATGGATGAGGACAGGAAGCATAACAGCCGCATGCTACACTTGAAAACATAAGCAATACCTTCTGTTGTTCTGGTGAGCTTGCTGGCCTGCCTTTGCTTTCCCAGATTAAATATGCCTTTCTTTCTATCAGTTCCTTGGGTATGGGGGGACAAAGTGTATTTGCATCATGCTCAGGTATCTCTATCCTGAAGTTTCCATTGTTTAACTTTAACCTAGATCACAAGGGCAATAACTTTGTTAAAATTGAAGGATTGAAAAGTGTCAAATGCAGTGAGTATGAATGTCAGAG
>JAYMTE010001059.1:0-14574 GCA_036897545.1 Pelargonium fulgidum
TGACCCTCCTTTTTTTTTCTTCTGATTACTTTAATAAATATTGTTAATTTCAATGCATATCTTCAACAGTTTCAACTTGACATCCTACAATTCTGGGATATATAAATTGTATTCTTCCCAATTCTTGATTTCATTTTTATTCGATCCCTTTATCATTTTCTGGGTACTCACAGAATTTGATCGAAACCCATCAAAAAAAGGATAGTTTTTTTTTTCTTCATCGGAGAAGGTGAATCATGGACCACGCAGCTGATGCTAACCGGACTGATTTGATGACCATTACTCGTTTCGTGCTCAACGAGCAAACCAAGCATCCCGAGTCTCGCGGAGACTTCACCATCTTGCTCAATCACATTGTTCTTGGCTGCAAATTTGTCTGCACCAATGTCAACAAGGTGTTCCATCATTTTTATTTATTTATTGAATGTTTACAGCTTTTGTGTTGTTGTTTGAATTGGGTAGGATTTTGTTTTTGAGATCAGTTGATGATTTGTTGGAAAATTTGAATTTCTTGATCAAATGATTTGTTTGCTCACCAACTGTTTGATGTTTTGCTCATGGGAATGGAGGGTTTTATTTTTTCTATTATGTGTTGTAAATAATTGGGATCAATTAGCTTTTGGTATGGTTTTTAGCCCTTGAATTCCTCTATTTTCTTAATTAAATCCACGTTATCGGTTGTAGTAGTTTTGGTGTGTCACGTCAGCTTAGGTGACACTCATCATCATGTCATCTAATATTTTAGTTCACGTCATCTTCCAGTTGCGATAGATGGAATGAAAACATTTCATTTTTTAGATAATCACACCCGAAACGGAAGTTCTTATCTTAAAAAATTGAAATGAAACGCTATCGTTCCATTTATCACTGTTGGAATCTGATGTGTATTGCTGATGTTGTCTAAAATCTTAGATGACATGATGACGTGTCCCATAATAATTGACTATAATCGGAAACATGGTTTTAATTATAAAAAAAAGTTGGAGCCCAGGAACTCAAAGCAAGCTAAACCCTAATTAGGAGCTAAAATCAAAATAAGTGTCAGTCCAGCGGAGTCAAAATCAATTAACCCAAATAATTGGGAAGTTGATGAATCAAATTGAAGTAGATTGTAGATACCATTTGGGTTTTCTCTGTTAGGCTCTGCTTTCTCATTATTGACCATGATTCATTACACTTTTGCAGGCAGGTCTTGCAAAGCTTCTTGGACTTGCTGGGGAGACCAATGTTCAAGTGAGTAATGTCTTGTCTTTTGATGGTTCAAAATTTTGATTGTTTTTGGAATATTCCAATATTTGCAATAAAAATTTATCTGTCTGTGGTGACTCCAGGGTGAGCAACAAAAGAAAATGGATGTGCTTTCGAATGAGGTTTTCGTCAAGGCTTTGATAAGCAGTGGGCGTACGGTGAGTCTGTTTGATGTTTGAGAAAATTCGAATATTTCAGAAATTAAATACATTGGTAATGATTTGAACCACTAGGAAAATCAATAGGTTAAATCGTGACTGTTAATGTATCCCACTTTGAAAGAATGTGAAGTTTGTCGTCACTTGATATACATGTTGAGCCCTCCACCTATCAGCTTAAGTTTTTGGGTCGGAGTCAAGTTTAACATGGTATCAGAGCTGGTCTGTTTGGGCCTAGTAACCTGTCTCTGTTGCCTCCCTTCTTGTCCACGTGCAGGGTACTTTGTGTTATTTGTCACCACCTATCAACTTAAGTTTTTGGGTCGTAGTAAAGTTTAATAGTGACAAATCAATGACTCATTGTTTCTAGTTTCATGATGCTCAACTTTCTTATGATTATGCTTTTTACTTGCCTATCTTCAGTGCATCCTTGTTTCTGAAGAGGATGAAGAGGCAATATTTGTGGAGCCATCGAAGCGTGGAAAGTATGTGCAGATATGTGATTGATTGCTGAGTGATTTCTGATAAATTCTTGAATCAAAATATCTTGATCAATGGATCTCCATTTTCTCTTCATGATAAAAACAGATACTGTGTTGCTTTTGACCCATTGGATGGATCTTCAAACATTGACTGTGGTGTCTCCATTGGAACGGTATGGCCTGTCATCTTAAATCAACCTTTTTGCTGTTTCTTGTCCATCATTTTCCTAGATTTCTTTATTCTGTTTTGAAGATTCATTTTGAACCAGAAATGCATGTATATGAAGTTTCACTCGCTTTTTCTCGTGATCAGATCTTTGGTATTTACTTGTTGAAAGATTCAACCAACCCAACTCTTGAGGATGTCTTGAAATCCGGAAAGAATCTAGTAGCAGCTGGGTATTGCATGTATGGAAGCTCTTGCACGGTAAAAATTACGAACTGTCACCATTCTACTTTTATTGCTTCTTCTCCGATGTCCATATGTTTTGAAGAAGATAGTAAGGAGCGGTGTTACATTTCTATGAATTTTGAAATTGCAGCTAGTACTTTGCGCTGGAGAAGGTGTCAACGGGTTCACGCTTGATCCATCTCTGGGAGAGTTCATTCTAACTCACCCTAATATCAAGGTATACACACCATACTGTGTTCTTAAGCGTGTATTTTTAGTTGGATTTGTTTGAATACAAAACCTAGTTTGTGTTCAAACCTCGTATTTGTTTTAAACCAGATCCCGAAGAAAGGAAAGATATACTCAGTTAATGAAGGAAATGCCAGAAACTGGGACGAGCCAACTACAAAGTATGTGGAAAAATGCAAGTTCCCTACAGATGGTTCACCACCAAAGTCTCTTCGATACATTGGAAGGTATTTGCTCTATGACCCTTAAAGTTTTAGGCATCTATGCATGTTATTTCCATAATTGGATATTTTACAGTTGCTGTAAATCTCTCATTTCATTATTGTGACCATTCATCAATCAAATAATGGTAGAGTGAGAATCTTATAATACCATTTCCAATTCTCTTACTCTATTTGTAATTAGCACTGTTTGGATCACAAAACTGATCCATGTTCTTTAGCAGTCACATCACATTATGGCAATTGCTGACACTAATCTTATATGCAGTATGGTTGCTGATGTTCACCGAACATTACTTTACGGTGGTGTGTTTTTGTACCCTGGTGATAAGAATAGTCCCACTGGAAAATTGCGGTATGTTTTGCTTTGCCAGTTACATTGTTCATATCGACCAAAAACATTGCCCATTTGATTGGCAAGAGGTCAAGTGTATAGATTTGTAACTGAGACAAATCTGACTTCTTTATGACAGTGTGCTCTATGAAGTCTTCCCTATGTCCTACTTGATGGAGAAAGCAGGAGGTCAGGCGTTTACCGGCAAGCAACGGGTAAGTTTTTGTTCTGCTAATTGCTAAGATCTACAAACCCAGTTTTTTTTTTTTTTCTGAATCTACATATCCTATTCAGTCTTTTCACACTCTTCAGTAGTGAACTCACCTTAAGGACTGGTTGATACTTTGCAGGCACTAGACTTGGTTCCAACACATATACATGAAAGGTCTCCTATATTCCTTGGAAGCTATGATGATATTGAGGAAATCAAGGCACTCTATGCTAAGGTTAAATAAGAAACCAACACATAAGCTAGCTCAAGTCTCATAATTCTTGATTATGTAAAACTCTAGCATCCAGTTTCTTCAACTTGGTGTCTGTTTCTTCTATATTCAGATACAGCTTGTTGTGAATGAAAAATAAGAAGTTTTTTCATGTTATCTCAACTATTTTGGTGAATATCAAGCTTCTAATACAATTACACATATGAACTGATTGATAAAATGAATGAAAGGACAACATTTGTGCAAATAGTCTGCTGTTTAATGGTTTCTGATCTGATCTGAGATTGTGTGAAACAACAGATACATCCAAATAAACTATTTTAGTTGGAAAATGGAAATGGTTTTAAATTGTTCTTGTAAACTTCTCCAAAAGATTGATTATGTCTCATGAAGATACATATGCTGCTAAGAGCAGTTTCTCCACAAATTGTCATTATCTATATTATAACCTAAAGATAAAACAAGTGATTAAAAAAAATGTTTAAGCTACTGATCAAGAGAAATCAAGCTCACGAACTGCCTCGAGCCGCAGCTACGGTCAGGGTTTTGGGAGGGTTTTGGCAGGTCTGTAATGACCAACTCCATAGAAGCAGACCAATGTCACAAGCAACCAAAGAAAAAAAAAAAGAAAAAAAAACTTTGAGAGCTCGAACCATGACCCATAAAAGATTTGGTTTTGATGACCCCGGATGGACCGGGTCGGATAGTTCGAAAATGGGTCAAATGGGTTTAGAGAGCCAGAGAGGTCAATCACAAAGACCATACCTTTCAAGCAAAAATGGAGCAGAGACAGAGAACAGTGAACAGTGAATTGGGGATCTGTTCTGGTGCTAGTAAGTTGCTCCTCTTTTTGTTGTTTCCTGATATTTTTCTATTTCTAATTTTATGGATCTGTGTCATCATGCATGTATCCGCATTGTGTTCTTTATTTTCTTGCATTTGGGTTTGTTTCTCTTGGGACTACAAAGGAAATGGATTGATGGGTTTGATAATGTGGGTAAGGTTATTTGCTGGAATTTGCTTGTTGTTTGTGCTGTTTGTCTGTACATATCTTATGATATACATGGTTGAGGAGGTGAATTTGGTTTTAAATTTTAATTGATGAATATCATAATGGGAATGAAGAGATTAGTTGCTTGTTATGAATGAATTCTGATTAACTAGGTTACTAGGTTTAGCTGTGCCATAAAAAAATTACTTGTTTAGTTCCTGACCGTTTAGTTTAAAACGAGGAGTGGGTGTGACGGGTTCTGCGTCGTGATTAAATCCGTGAGTTGTATTCCATTGGGTTGTCATAGAGAGAGTGAAGTTCTATTTGATTGTGTGAGGAGAAACTATGTTTGGGAGTTCATCATGGAGTGGTAATTCATCATGGAGTGGTAATCTGAAGCCGGGAGGGGCTAATGGTTCCGAAGATCTTGTAAATCAGCAAAACCCCACTTTTCTTCAGCAGGATTCCATGGTCGATTACTCTTCCCTGGTGCAGAATATGAAAGAAAAGGATCAAACAAGTACCTTTGCGGATCCAAGCATTGGTGAGATGGGAAGGAGACCCGCGGGTGATGAGGATGAGCTGGACTGTGCAGAGGAAGGTGCTGATGGTGACGATAATTCTGAAACTGGGCAGGGAAAAAAGGAGTCATATTGGTTGCGGGTGAAATGGACAGATGTGATGGTGAAGCTTTTGCTGACTGCTGTCTCTTACATTGTCGAGGATTGTTCTGATGTCTTTGGTGGTGAGAGAAGGAAAGCTACTCTCATACAGAAGAAACGGAAATGGAAGATTATTTCTAAGGTGATGGGCGAGAGGGGCATTCATGTATCACCTCGGCAATGTGAGGACAAGTTTCATGAGTTGAACAAAAGGTATAAAAAACTGAATACGATTCTTGGCATAGGTAATTCTCGCAAGGTTGTAGAGAACCCCCGGCTTTTGGATTCCATGGATTTATCAGAGAAGGAAAAGGAGGAATTGAGGAAGATCCTAAGTTCAAAGCATCTGTTCTATGAGGTATTGTGCTCGTTTCACAATGGGGATCGGTTGTTTCTCCCTCACGATCCTGATTTACGGCGTTCTCTTCATTGGGCTCTTGAATCTAAGGACAAAAATAAGGTGTTTGATGAAGGAGATCAAAATGCTGAAGCTGACAAATGGGTGGACGGAACTGCAGACAGTGGGAAGCTTATTGAGGAATCGGCAAAGAGGTTGAAACAAAGGGATGCAAATGAAGATGACTGTGACAGAGGAGTAGAATCTCAAAATGATTTTACTGATGTTCATCTGGAAGATAATTCCGCAGAGGGCAGTAAGGCAGAAGAGGCGTGGAAGCAATGGTTGACATGTCGCTCACTTCAGCTGGAAGAGCAAAAGGTACAAATTGAGACAGAGATGCTCAAGTTGGAGAAAGAGCGATTTAAGTGGCAGAAAATGAACTGGGAAGAAGAAAGGGAGCTGAAAAAGAAGAAGATGGAAAATGAGTATATGAAGCTTCAGAATGAGCGTATGGCGTTAATAATTAAAAGCAAGAAACTGGGTGCTGGTTAGAGCTGAATTCCCCCAAATTGCCTCCTCCACCCCCACCCTGCCCTAGCCATTCCTTCTCGCTCTTTTAGTTTTCTCTTTTTAGTTCTAGTGATAATATTTTCTTTTGGATGAACCTTAGAATCTGAACCATAGTCCGGGGCCCTTGGCTTTTATAAATCACTATGAAACACATTAAGTGGCTTAGTTTGTTTGCAACTTTTCATTCGGTTTGGTAGATAGTATTGCAAGTTTCCTTGAATCATGATAAGAATCTTATTACTTTCATCATGTCTCTTTGGCTGTTATTGTTAATTATGGATTTCTGCATGTGGCATGTCATAAGTTGTTCCATTCTCATGATTCGTTTTATTTGCCTTCTTAATCATATTATCTATTGTTGATCTTATGTACGTATTATTTTCTTCTAGATTGATTTTATAGGGTAAAGAAGCGATCAGATTAACTTCGTGACGAAATTATCAAATTGTATGCTTATCTTATATTTTAGTCTATTTGTGTTTCAAATGTCTGTACGTGCTTTCTTTTCTTTCTTATTATTATTGTAACATTAGTTTCAACAAGATTTTAGGTTAGAAAATTGTCATTTCTGTAATGACGACATGCTTATTAGGTGAGAGAATTTCCAATTAAAGTGATTCGGGAAGTTAGATGATGCAACTTATTTATGTGGTTATGTTTCTGAATATTGTTTTTCCTTTTCCCGTCATTGGGTGTCATGCAGTTTCGTCCTTTTTGCATCTTTATTGTTATTACTAGATTGCATAAAATCTGTATTTTGTTAACATTTTGAATCCCTGCAATGCTGGTTGATTGACAATAGTCTTCTTCGTGTGTATGTGTGTAGTAGGTTACATTTGCGAATGAAAGGAAAATAGAAGACGATAAATAACACCCTTTAGCATGATGTTGTCTGAAATTGAGTGGACAGATTTATCAAGATCCATGACAAAGCGTCAAAATCGGGGGAAGACTTATAGGATGGTAATCTGTCAAATGATTGTCCATGTTGCCTCATGGACAATGATCTCATCAGTTTCTTGTTCATTTATTTGCTTCTGATCTAAAGATGTATACATCATTCTTGTCTCTGATCAGCTTTTAGATGATAAGTTTTGATGGATTTGATAGCCCGCCTACAAACAAAAGATGACATCATTGTGGCCAAAATATCGCATTAACCTAGTTTGCTTTGCATGTGCATGCTTTTTGTTGGACCAAGCTTCTGTTCTTGCTTACTAATCTCAACTGCGGAATTAAATTCTATCATTAAATATATGGGTCAACATGTAATTTTGCAAACAAAAGCTTCTGTTTATTTGTTATGTTTAATTTAATATTTCTGTAGCATCTATTCTTGGAAAGATTTTGCTCATTGATTTAGATAAAACATTAATTGATGCTCTTCTGTCAACCATACTTAAAACGTATAACTGAGAACGGTACTTTCCTGTACTACACCAACATGTTCGATTATGGTGGCAAATTAATTCTAGAACGTGCCTGATTAACGTGCATTTAACTTGTGAAGTTCAGTTCAGATGTAATTATGCTTTGCCTAAGTTTGTATAGTTTTCGTTGCATCATCAAAACTGTTCGATATCACTTGATTTTCTATATTGGTCGATGCTGGGAGGAAAAGGAAAATTAGTTATACTCTCATAAATAATGTTCTATATGCACGGTTTTTCCCAGTTAACAGCTTGATTTTCCTTTTGTTCTCAACTTCTCGTTGACAGAACAAACTCCATAATTCTGTGGCGCTATTCTGGTACGTCTTCCATTTCTTCTAGACATTTATATACTTGCTCTTTACTGGTTTGTTGATTTTGTCTGGCTTTTCCGTACTTTCTTGATGCTTTATTGTAAAGCTTGCACGAGTCTTGCAGCGAACCTGCCTGAGAAACCGAAAATAAAAGTACGCATAAGCTTGCACAAATATTGTATCATCAATACGTAATGCAGAGCATAACATGAGCACTATTGAGCAGATAGTGAATAGCATGAAAATGAAATTATCATATTTTTGAATTTTAATCATATTAGCAACTTTTGAGTCAAGTTCCAGAGTGCAAGTAAATGTCAAAACTGGCTTTGGAGTCCCAATCAAGCCTACTCACTTGTGGACCTATCCTGAAGGAATCTGCTTTTTTTCTACAATTATTGATTTCTTGTGCAGTTGTGCTTTCTCTGGTGTCATTTTAAAAGGAGACTCTACATCTTTTATTTAGCAATACTCACATTTATGAATGTTTTACACACTAATTAATGACTATCATATCGACAATATTTCCATTTCAGTAGCCTCGTGATCTTTTGGTCAATACAGAATACTATTTTGTCAATTTCTTTTGAATTGTCTGATATATATGTGTGTGTATGTTTATATATGTATATATATGTATATATATATATATATAAAGAGTGAGAGAGAGATGATAAGTGACAAAATGGCAGGGTAAATGGAACTGTCAACAGAATAAAATGTAAAAAGAGAGAGAGAGATGATAAGTGACAAAATGGCAGGTTAAATGGAACTGGCAACAGAAAAAAAGTGCCTAAATACCAATGTTGGTGAACTCTAGCTAGACTAAAACATCCACTCATTAAATTGAACTATTGACATTTTGCTATCAGTTACTATTTGATTTGCAATCTAGAGACTACCCACTACTCATCAAATTGACAAATCTTCCAGTGTCTTAAACCCCACGTGAAGTCATCGCGTGTTAAGTCGCTAATGATAATAATTACACTAATCATTCGATCAATTATTCATGTATAAGCCAATTCAGACAGAAAAGTAGTAATGGTACACACTAGTAGTATGCACATCAAAGTAGGAGACCCCATTTGACAGATCTACACCAAGAGCACAAGATAAGATTATATATATCTATATCAGCATGAAATATCTATATTTGTTTGTTTCTTGAGAATCATTTGCAAGATGATGAAGATGTTTAATGGATTGAACTTGAAGCCAATCATGGCTATGGTGCTGGCACAATTTGGATATGCAGGGATGACGATTTTCAACAAATTGGCTGCAGATGATGGCATGAACATGCGAATCCTCGTCGCCTACAGCTTCATATTCTCAACTGCCTTCACTGTCCCTCTTGCACTCATTCTTGAAAGGTTTGTTTGTCTTCCAATTATCATAACCCCATCGCTTCAAGAGTAGTGTGAATTTCTGGTTGTTACTAACTTTTGTTCTGTTGGCGTGAATCTGCAGGAAAAGCAGACCAAAGCTTACATGGATGGTGCTCTTCCAAGCTTCTCTTTGTGGGTTGTTCGGGTACTTAATTACTATATGTCGGTGATGGACCTAACCTCAACACATACGTACACAATCACATATAAATTTATATGTACTAAGTTTAAGTGACACTTCATTTTCAGGGGGTCATTGGCTCAAAACTTGTTTGTGGAAAGCCTATCCTTGACAACAGCAACATTTGCTTCAGCCATGGTTAATCTCATTCCAGGAGCTACCTTCATCCTAACCCTCTTTTTTGGGTATTCCTCTCGCACAATTCATAATCTCATTCTCGTTCTTGATTCACATTCCTTAACAAAAACTTCAATCCAAATGCTACCGTTAAGAAGTGCAAAGAGTAAACATTATTACTCTTTTTCTCTCAGGTTGGAGAAGCTATCACTGACAGCGCCGGGGATGGCAAAGGTTATGGGGACACTGGTGGGCATAAGTGGAGCAATGCTCTTCACTTTCTACAAAGGCGCAGAGATTGAGTCTCCACATATTGACCTTCTGCAGAATCTGCGGAGCGATCATCAACAAGGAGGCCAAGCATCATCGCAAGGAGACTTTGGGAGAAGAATGTTGGGATGCTTGCTGGCTTTGGGCAATTGCTTTTCTTATGCGATGTGGTTAATAATTCAGGTCACTTCACAACCAATCCACAAACCCGAAACCTCATAATATCTCCTCATTTTTTATCCTCGAAACTGATTTATTTTTGTTTTTGTTTTTATTTTTCATGGACATGTAGGATAAGATGAGTAGGAGGTACCCATGTCACTACTCAAGCACAGCTCTAATGACAACAATGGGTTGCATCCAATCAACCATCATTGCCTTGTGCATGGAGAGAAACTGATCTCAATGGAAGTTGGGACGTTTCAACATCAAGCTCCTTGTAGCATCTTATATGGTATGAATCTTTACGATCTTCACTATCAGGTTAAGTTTTCAGTTGAGTTGGTCATCTTAGAACTAGCACGTATCGTTCATAGTACAAAATTGCTGATTTGAGGCTGATGTGAACTGTGTTGAAGGGAATTGTGACTCTTGGAGTGGTAGTGGTCATCATTGCGTGGACTGTGCATCGAAGAGGCCCGTTGTTTGTATCCATTTTCACACCTCTGTCACTTGTGATTGTAGCCGTTGTAGGGTTCTTGATGCTGGATGAGAATCTGCATATTGGAAGGTACTTCATATATACTATATACCATCCTACTTTTACATGATGATCAATGGCTTGACTTTGATTTGCAAAACTTCAGCATCCTGGGTGCAGTGCTCATTGTGTGTGGATTGTACATGGTTCTGTGGGGTAAAAGCAAGGAAATGGGTACAAAAATCGAAGAAATAGAACCCGAGTCGCTGAAGATAATTGAAAAGTCAACAACAAACAACGAAAACATCATAGACAAAGATTCATCACAAAAGGAAGAAGAAAAAGAAGGGATGGACAGAGCATAACATAGGAAATAAGTTTGATTATAAAGTACATATGCACTCACTATGTGTCTATGCTAGTATCAAATCTTACCAAGTCCCTTTCAGTATTTTAGGGTTTAACATTTGATAATTACTCTCAAATACAAAAGAAAACTATGTAAAGCTTGAGTTCTTGTATGTAAGGCACTTCTTATGGTTGTGAAGGCTTATGTTCAACCAGAACATTGGCTCAAGAAAAAAAGGAGAAATAGAAAGAGAGAGCAAAAGAAACTGAGTATCTGTAAAGAGAACAGTAACACATGCCATCAAACTACACATGCTCTTCCATTTCTTCATCACTCACATACCAATTATAATCACTAATCACAAGCAATTAGTCGGATGCGTGGACCGGTCAAAGAAAGAAAGGGAAAGTGAAAGTGAGACAGAGTACCGTCCGACAGACCTGCCGTCTGGCCTTATGGCGGCTCCTCCGCCTGCGCTACCTGATCCCGGTGAGTTCCCGGCCCTCCCATCTAAACCACAACCCCTGCCATCCTTTCCCCAATCATCTACGACTCCACATAGTTACGCTGCAAGTTTTGCAAAACCTTCCATCGATCCCAAAATCGCGGATGTAGTGAAACAATTTAACAGTGATCTTAACTGATAATAACCAAGGAAATATCACAACCAAAACAAAAATTACGGAAATTAATATGGACATAAATACCTCCCGCCATAGCTTGCTGAGTTCTAGTTCAACTTTGTGTCTTTGCTGGAATGGAATGATGCTACTAAATTGTTTTCAATCTCGAAGTGATGGTGTATGTAATGTTTTGTGAGATTGATCAATTTAGGGACCAAACCTTATGTATATATATATAGATTTAATGATCTCCCATCAAAGAGCAATAAACCACTCGGTGAATAATATGGACCACAATGGTGGAAACCAACTTCCATCATTTAAGGATGGTGGAAACCACTTTCCATGATTTAAGGATAGTGGAAACCATTTTCCATGTTTTAAGGTTCCATGTTTTAAGGAGATGGTGTTCTTACATTCTCCCACTTGGTCCATATTTACTTAAAGAAAAGACACAAACACATGAATCATGGCGATAGGTTCTCTAAGAATGAGTATTATCTTCCATGTATTACAATGTGTCATGTTTCTTAATATCTGCTCAAGTAACTTAATGAATAAACCCTATGTTTATTCTTGGTCCAAAACTATAATGATATTTCTCAAAATGAATGTGTACACAAATGAATATGAGAAAATATCGCAAATGAAGTTTCATATTACGTTCTAACAACGAAAATCACATTAAGGAACCAAGTCCCATTCTTTCTACATGATCCTTAAACTTCAATGGTGGCATGCCTTTTGTTAAAGGATCAGCAATCATTAATTCAGTTCTAACGTGTTCAATAATCACTGACTTTTCTTTAACACGTTCCCTTATGGCTAGATACTTTATGTCGATGTGTTTACTTCGACTACCACTTTTGTTATTCTTAGCCATAAAGACTGCAGCTGAATTGTCACAATATATTGTTAATGGTCTCGAAATAGAATCCATGATTCTAAGCCCATAGATGAAACTCTTCATCCACACACCATGTGACGTAGCCTCAAAACAAGATACGAACTCGGCCTCCATAGTAGAAGTAGCAATCAGTGATTGTTTTGCACTTCTCCATGATACAGCTCCGCCGGCTAATATGAAAATATATCCAGATGTTGATTTTCGTGAATCAACACAACCAGCGAAGTCCGAATCAGAGTAGCCAATGACTTCTAAATTGTCAGTTCGTTTATACATAAGCATGTATTCTTTGGTTCCTTGAAGGTACCTCATGACTTTCTTTGCAGCTTTCCAGTGATCTTCACCTGGATCACTCTGATATCTTCCTAACATTCCAACAACGAATGCTATGTCAGGTCTAGTACAGACCTGAGCATACATCAAGCTTCCAACAGCAGAAGCATAAGGAATGTTTTTCATTCGTTCCCGTTCGAATTCATTCTTTGGACATTGGTTCAAATTGAACTTGTCCCCTTTCACAATGGGAGCTACACTTGGTGAACAATTATTCATCCGAAATCTTTCCAAAACTTTATTAATATAAGCTTCTTGTGACAGACCTAAAATTCCTCTATGTCTGTCTCTATGTATCTTAATGCCAATGACATAAGATGCATTACTCATATCCTTCATATCAAAGTTTTTAGAAAGGAAATGTTTCACTTCATGTAGCATACCCTTATCATTAGTTGCAAGTAGAATATCATCCACATACAGAATGAGAAAACAAGTTTTACTCCCACTGACCTTTTGATATATACATTGATCCATAATGTTCTCTACAAAACCAAAAGAAGAGATGACATCATGAAATTTCAAGTACCATTGTCGAGAGGCTTGTTTCAGTCCATATATAGATTTCTTAAGCTTGCAAACCATATGCTCACCACTACTAGAGAAAAAACCTTCTGGTTGTTTCATGTATACCTCTTCCTCTAGATTTCCATTAAGAAAAGCTATTTTCACATCCATTTGATGCAACTCTAGATCAAAGTGTGCAACCAATGCCAAAATAATGCGAAGAGAATCTTTCTTAGATACAGGAGAAAAAGTTTCCTTGTAATCGATTCCTTCCTTTTGAGTGAATCCTTTGGCAACGAGTCTTGCTTTATATCTCTCAATGTTGCCTAATGAGTCTTTCTTTGTTTTAAAGACCCATTTGCACCCTATGGCTTTTGCACCATCAGGCAACTCAACGAGATCCCAGACTCCATTGGTTGACATAGAATTCATCTCATCCTTCATGGCATTTAACCAGAGATCTGATTCTTTAGAACTCATGGCTTGTGAAAACGTTTCGGGATCATTTTCGGCTCCAATGTTGTAGTCCTGTTCTTGTAGATATACAATGTAATCACTAGAAATTGCTGATTTTCTCGGTCTAGTAGATCTTCTTAACGTTGCATCAACATTTTCCTGTGGACGATGTTGATCAACTAGTTGCTCAGGATTTTCAATTAATTCTTGAGCAACGGGATCCACTAAATTATCAGCTATTTGTGGATTTTCTTGATTGTTATCAGTTGATTCTTGAATTTCAATAGCTTGTCGCTCAACACTCAGATGTTCTTGAGGAGTGTTGCATATAACAATCATTTTATTACTCGATGTGGAAGGCTGCATAACTGAATGATCTTTCTCAGAGACAATGTTCTGAAATCGATCTCTCCCACTCATCAAGTCATTCTCAAGAAATTTAGCATTTCTTGATTCCACAAATCTAGTGTGATATGATGGACAGTTAAATCTATATCCCTTTGACCTTTCAGCGTATCCAATGAAGTAACCGCTAATGGTCCTAGGATCTAGTTTCTTCTCTTGTGGATTATAAACTCTTATTTCAAACGGGCATCCCCAAACGCGTACATGAAGCAAACTCGGTTTCCAACCTTTCCACAATTCAAAAAATGTTTTAGGAACTGCCTTGGTTGGAACTCGATTTAATATGTACACAGCCGTCTTTAGAGCTTCAGTCCACAAGGACTTAGGAAGACCAGAGCTACTCATCATGCTCCGCACCATGTCCAATAGTGTTCGATTTCTTCTTTCTGCTATACCATTCTGGTCTGGTGAACCAGGCATAGTATATTGGGCAACAATCCCATGTTCTTGAAGAAATTTAGCAAATGGACCCGGTGCTTGTCCATCTTCAGTGTATCTACCATAATACTCTCTACCTCTATCAGACCTCACGATCTTAATTTGCTTTCCGCATTGTTTCTCC
>JAYMTE010001060.1:0-14571 GCA_036897545.1 Pelargonium fulgidum
TTCATGCCAAACTAACGGAGTAATTGACGGTGTAACATTTTGGAAAGTTTAAGGGTCCCAAAGTTCACCAAAAACCTTTAGGGTATCTAGTTCAAAAACATGTAAAGCACAGAGTATCTATCAGTAATTACCCCTAAAAGAAATTGAATCAACTAACTATTTAAAATTTAAATGTTCTAAACTGATTATAGATGTGGGCCATAGATTATATAATATATGGTGGTTGAACAAATTAATTGCCTTTCTAGTTTTCATGGATTTTATAAGTAAATGTTCCAATATTATAACCAATTAGTCTAGGCAGATGTAGCTACAGGCAATGTTTATATATTGATGCTGGTGATGATATAGAGTGTGACTTTTGGTAATAGAGCCACAAATAGTGAAGCAAATAATATACGTAAATGTTACATTATTTACCATATACAATAATTATAGGTAAAATTTACATGACACAATTGGACCAATGAGCCCCATAAGTAAAGTTTAGTGTCATTGTGGCTCAAACCAAGGGGACTCAAAGGTCCTACAAATTAATTGGAAAGACCACAAAATGGCTCATATCAAAAGCATGTACGGTACTGTAAGCGCTAGTTTATGTTAATGTACACATTAAATTTGTTAGGGACGCTACTGTTTAAATGAGTGACAATGGCGCAAAACATGAAGACTAGGTACGAGGGAAAGGTTATTGTTTGTCATTACGTTTACGATAATTACAATCAATTATTCTATATTTATTAATTTTATTAAATATTTTACATTTCATTCTCAGTTTTTTATTTGAATGGCTTGAATGGTAGACTTCCTAATAAATTGTTCTTTATGAATAAAATCAATGTCTTCTTAAAAAATAATAAATATTTAATTAAGTTCTCTCAATTTTATAATCTTTTCACACTTGAATTTACAAATGAAAATCATTAGACTTAATTTGGTGTATCAACCTCAAGAAATAAAGGCACTGCCTTTATTTTAACTATAATAAGAGTAAAAAAATAGTGTCTAGAATTTCTACTGTCTAGAAGCTTGCAAATGGGTTAATCTTACCAAACCTATGAAAATTGGTTGATGCTCTACAGTTGACTTTTAGCAAAGCCATCAATTTAAAAGAAAAAAGAAAAAAGAAAAGAAATGGTCCTTCTAACTTCTAAGACACCATACCACACCATTTAATATTTTCAATAAGTACTCTCCATAAATTTCAAAATGGGTACAATCTAATTATCACTTTCATTAATTCTCCATAAATTGTTGGGTAGAATTAATTATAACCAACCTATAATGACCAAAGTTGTTATAGAGAGGAGGGGGTGAGAGCAAAATGTAGGTGGAGGAATTTAAATGTAATGTTCTAAAAACAGCTATGAATTTGTTATATTTTGAGATTCATGTAGCTTGCAATTCAAATTGCAAGTCTAAAATCGTCAGGTGAAAAACTCGTATTTTTATTTTGCAACTTTTTAATCTTCGAGTCATATTTCAAACAAAATTACCGGGTAAACTTCTAAAAACAAACTTACAATGCTGCCATTCTTGCAAGAGCCCTTGGTGAGTTATAGACACGACTTAAAATCATAAGAGGCGAAATGAAGTTACCTATATAGGAATAAAATAAAGTTTAAGAACCGAGTGGAACGAATGAGATAACTTATATAATAAGATATGTTGGTGGGGGAAGAGAAGGTAGTGGAAGAAGTCAGGCAACTAGCTCTGCAACTCAACCTATATTTTAAGACTCTTAATTTGGAGGTGGAGTTGTTGCAACATGGGACAGAGAAGCTTGCTCCTCCTAATGTATATACTCTTTTTTAAATTATTAGGTCTATTGTCACATGTTTGTTAATATGTTTGTTGGAGATTTGGAAAGAGTTAAATCACCACCATCACATTTGTTTCTGGTTCAACTTTGAACCTAAAATATGAAATTAGATATGCAAATTATCAACAAGATTAATAAATTAGAAAATATACAACATCAACTAAATTTATGTTAATTTTTTATAAATAAAAATTAAGACACTCCTTATGAAATAAATAAAATATTAGTTAAATCAAACCTACAAAAGTAGTAAAATTATGTTTACTAAGATAGCAAGTAGGGTTATTTGAAAATGAGGCTAAGTACAATGTACTTGTATAAATAATAGGCACAATAATTATGATTAGTTTGCTTAGCTCCACATAAATACATAATAGTAATAATATGAGAAATTTAATTTAGGATTTAAAAGTCTCGTCATACTAATCAAATGATAAGGACACACAAACATGGTTTTCTCATTAAAAGCTCAAAAATAAAACAAAAAATTTGGTGAGGCATGACAAAGTAGTTCTTAGTTAACATCTTTTTAATTATTATTAGTTGGCTCCACTTATGAATAGAAGAATCCTAGTTTCACAAGTCACTTTAACATTAACATGTTTGCGCACGCGCGTGTATATATATAATCGGAGGTTTTAAGTCGCAGGGCGATAGATAAAGAAGAAACTAACGTTAACATATAAAGTCTAATTAGCGCTAAGTAATAATCATCATCAACCATTAGATTGAAATCCGACATGGGATTAAAAAAAATTGCTCAACTCAAAGTCTCGAGTTCGAGCCTCCTAATAAGTATTGGTATTGCCCAATAAAACTAATTATGTCCGACTTAGATCCGACCCACCTTCCTTAATAGCGATGATAACAATTTAAGCATCTTATTTCAAGTAAAATCGAACGGTCAGATCAAATCCGTCGTCCGTTTTCTAGTTAGGACAAAACACATCCACTACAATCCAAAGGCATGACATGTCAGTTCCTGGTTGATATGACCTGTGAAGATATGATTGGTGGAGAGAGAGAGGATTTAAGGTAGAGCCAATGAGAGATTGGACTCAAAGTTCTTTGCAGTTGTTGCAGGAACAGCTTCTTGATTGCCAGAGAATTATACAGTAACTGTCATCAAGAACCTTGAGAGTACAATATTTTGAAAAAAAAAATATATATATATAAATTAATATATCTATATCGACTCGGTCTCGAATCTTTCAATGATTCTGTAAAATTCTATTCTTATTTCTTGCCTTCTCCGCCAATTGTTTTCGGTTTCTTGCGCTGTGATTCTATTTATATACAGCCAAAAAACTTCAGTTTCTTGTTGGTTTCTTGCTCTGTTCTACGGAGAAACCAAGAGCTAGTGATCACTGTGAGAGCATATTTGCAATATGGGTCTGTTTGGGAGCAAGGTTACTGTGTACAAGCCTGTGGAGGAGGTTGACCTTGGCCCGGATAGTGATCATGTCTACCTCAAAGCTAATGTCAAAGGTTTGTGCACAATTCTGTTTCTTCTTCTTCTTCTGATTAAACGATTTCATCGGGTTTTTCGATGGTTTTGATCCGAGTTGAGCTGAAATTCATGTTGTCTTGGTTTGGTTTGAGTTAGTTTCTTGCAATTGTAGTGTTCTTGATTGATGCATGAATGTTTCTTGCAAAAATTTATGCATTTCATAGAGAAATTGTTGAGAACGGACAAATGTTTCTTGCAATTGTAGCGTAAAAAAGACGGGTTTTCACTAAATAGGAGTGATCTGTTTGAACTTGCAAACACTCGAAACTCGAACAATATTTTTGGGCTGGGTAGGGTCCAAAAAACGGTAAAATTTCTCATCAACTTGAACTCGAAAAATTATGACCCGAACCTATTCGAAACCTGAATTGAAAACTAATTTTCTCGGTGTGAGGTTGAAGTTTAGCTCCTAGGAATCAGAAAAATGATAGTAAACGCTTCTTGAAACTAGAGAACTTGAAAGTTGAAGCCAAAAGTAGTGAAACAAATTTCACTTTTTACACTTTACACAGTGTATTTATTGGTACTGTTTTTTTACAACTCATTCTTGAAAATCTGCAGAAAATCTTTAATAAATTGCATTTTATAGTTGTTATATGCACTATTTTGTGGGTGCTACACAATTAATGTGTTTAGTGTAGCTGTAAAATATGTGTCAATCTATAAACAAAACCACACAAATTAAAAAAAAAATCATGTAAAACAACGTAATGGAAAAGTCATTTGTAGCTAGCAATTTGGATTCGAATATATGGATTCCTGAAATTCTAAATTGTTTTGTTTGTTTTCATTTTCGGCTGCATAGCCCCGCGAATGGCTGGATTTCTGGTTAAAATCTTCGCATGGTTCTTAGAGTCACGAATCATTGGAGCAATCATGCTCTACATTTTGAAGGACGATAACTTAATACACAAGGTACACGACGTTTTATTACTTGCTTATTGCTTGAATTTAAATTGTCGTATTGGTATTATATACTGTATTTTGGAGTATAAGAAGACATTTTTGAAATATCAAATACATTTTTATCTTAAAATTATAGAAACTACATTCATTTTGAAACATTTTTGAATAAAAAAATACTTATATTAAAACGGAAAATTGTGTTTATTATGGTCAATGCTCATTAAACTATAATACCAAGGTGTTGAATTGAAAGTGGTTGCATAGCTTTTTCAGGCTACAAATCTTCAATATCTTGAATTTGCAAATTACTATATCAGTTATTGAATCAAAATCCAAAAAATCTTTGTGTATTTTGATGGCATTACCAAAAACAGATTGTTATTTTTTTTTGTTCAATTTGTTTGCAGATGTCATGAATGCACTTTAAAGTTTGGCATTGTGTTAGGTGCAAAGTATGTAATGGTTTTGACATTTCATTTTCCACTGTATTTTCAAGAGTTCATATTTAAAGTTGGGTCAAATAATTAACTCATCAGCAATGGTTTTATTTTTTGGTGATAATGTCATGCAATTTGTGGATAATTATTTTGGATGATGTGTGTCTTGATGATGTCAATAAATTTTCAAGAGGAACGTGTTATTGTCAGATAACTTTTCGTCGGTTTTAAAATGTTTAATCACTTAATAGAAAATGCAAGAGCGATGATGAGTTACAAAATGTCAACACTTGAATTTTTTGACCGATCTGCTTTAAGCTAGCGGCGAGCTCGAATTTCATGTCTATCTAAAATGGAATGTACTGTTTTGATGAATTTGTTACCAATTGCAATTTACAATGCTATGAATGCATTTTAAAGGTTGGCAATGAGTTAGGTGCCAAAACTACAAAACTAGGGTCCAAGGAACCAAGTTGTTATTATAGGGTCCCAAAACTTCAAAACTAGCCATAATTTTTTTGTCTATCTTGTACTAGAACTAATACGTAGATCCGAATCTGTTAACATCCGAAATTAGATCCACATTTTCGCAGGCTCGAGCTGCATAGAATAGACCTGTTCAATTTTTGGATCGAACAACCTCACACGAACATGTATAGTTTACAAGCAAATTCAAACTTAAAAAAAATGACCCTTTTTGAATTAATTTGCAGCTTGTTTCAAATGCTGAGATTGATGATTCTCCTCTTTATGTCCCATTGCATCCATTTAAAGGTATGTTCTTTTTGGTTCTTGTCCTTCCATTTATTTAAAATAACTTCAATTACTTAGTTTTGTTTACTCAAAGTAGTGAAATTTCATTGTTGCAGACAATGAAGAAAAGGATGTCATATGTACAAATTATGATTCATCTCCACCTGAAAAAGTGCAACAAGCTGTGACATGTCTACCATTTTATTCAGACAACCTAGTAAATGGCCTGAAACCTGATTTTCGCCGCTGGACGATAATGGACTACTCAACAGCCTATCATTCAGGAAAAATCACTCCTTACATGGTACATGGTACACTCTGTTCGTAGCATCCATAGTTGTGGTCCTTGTGGATTGTTATACGAGTGCCTACTCATTCGGGTCCAAATTGTCAGCTACTATTGCTATGAACTTGACATGATCATTCTATGAATTAGTTCTGTTTCTTGTTCTGTTTTTGAAATAGGTCGCGGAGCATTTTATAGCTGCGGTTCAAAAATCTTCGAGTCCTCCATTGAACATGTCGTTTTTTATTAACTATGATTGCGAAGATATTCTAAGGCAAGCTACTGAATCAACTCTTCGCTACGAAAGAGGTACGTAGGTACTTGTGTTTGTGATGCAACTGATTTTGATTCAAACATGTAGTGTTAGCTAATCTTCTTGATATGATATCTATGAATCTCTTCAGGAGAACCCATTTCAGCTCTAGATGGAGTTCCAATCGCTGTCAAAGACGAGATAGACTGTTCCCCATATCCGACCACAGGTAGTTCATAGACTGATTTTTTGATTCAAACCCGACAAATAATGTACTAACTAGTCTGATACGGGTTCTTGAACAGGAGGTACTAAATGGCTGCACAGATTTAGGCAATGCAAAGGCGATGCAGCGTGTGTTATGCGCCTCAGACAATGTGGAGCTGTACTTGTTGGCAAGACCAATATGCATGAGCTTGGAGCTGGAACTAGTGGGATCAATCCACATTATGGGTATCAAATCAATATGTTACTGTTTTTTCATAAGATTCTTGTAAATCCATGTATTGATTGACATTTTGTTACAACTTTAGGTCTGCAAGAAACCCATATGACCGGACAAAGATCGCTGGGGGATCCTCTAGTGGATCTGCTGCTGTTGTGTCTGCAGGATTGTGTCCTGCTGCACTTGGCGTGGATGGCGGAGGTAAAAGTTCCATATGATTGCTCGAGGATTGTTCGTTACTTCTCGAGCAAGGAAAATTCAAGTTCTTGTCGTATGTATGTGTTGTGTAGATACTGATATAGGTTTCATTTTGCAATGTTATATATGTTTAGGATCTGTGAGAATGCCTGCAGCTCTCTGTGGTGTTGTTGGGTTAAAACCAACTTTTGGGCGCGTTCCTCATTCTGGGTAAGGACTAATTATCTGCAAGTTTCGTTTATTGCTACACAAAGTAATGTGCAAATGGCAAGAGAACGTTTGCTCGCAAAACTTTGAGCCTCAAACAAGATTGCTCGCTATTTGCTTCCAAATATTTTGCTCGGGCTATTGGATAAATTTGAAGATTCATTTGCTTCTTTCAGTGTTCTTCCCCTAAATTGGACAGTTGGGATGGTTGGAATTCTAGCAGGAACAATCGAAGATGCATTTATCGTGTAAGTTTAGTTTCTTGCACTTCTTGATCTTTACCTTCCGAGCATTCAACAGTTATTGATTGTATAGCTCGTAACGTTCTACGATGTTTTTGTTTCAGTTATGCAGCTATTAGCGGGCAACTTCCACAGCACGAGCCCTCAGCTCTCTTGGTGAGACAATATTCAACATTTCTTCGGTTTTAGGCTTATCCTCCATGTTTATGATGACGTTTTTTCGATATCTTCTTGAACTGCTGAGTTTAAAAAAATTCCATTTTGTTGCAGCCGAGAGTATATCTTCCCTTGTTGAAGTCCCCGAAACCTTCCTCAAACGTTCGTTTAGCGAAGTATGGAGAGGTAAAGACCTAGTTCTTGATCTTCTATTCGTAACTTTACGATCAATCCAAGTGCATTTTGCTGATATTTCTGTTCTCGATCCCCATTTGGATCAATTAGTGGTTCAACGATTGCAACGATGAGGTCAGAGAATGCTGTTCTCATGCTTTGAACATGCTCTATAAAAACTATGGATGGGAGGTACAATCAATCAAATTCTCTCAAGAAATGTTACTTCTTGGAAAAATAAATTAGGTTTTGCTGACAGCTAACATGTAAGATTTTCTGTTTTCAAGACTTTGGAAGTGACAATACCAGATATAGAAGTAATGCGCCTTGCACATTATCTGACAATTGGATCTGAGTGCAGCGCTTCGCTAAGCTCTCACCTAGAAAAGTTGTACGTCATTTTGAACTGTCACTCTATTACTGAGTTTTCGTTGAAGTTTGTGAAAATTTTGATGCTTACACGAAAAGATTGATGAAACAGGAACTATGCAGAGTTGGGATGGGATGTGAGAGTAGCACTTTGCGTATATGGCGCTTTCAACGCCAAGGAGTACGTAAAGGCTCAGAAAATCAGGTACATTACTGCTGAGTTGAACCTAATAATTCTCGTATTATCGGAAACATATTTTCGAGGAAGAAATTAAACCCGGGTTTTGTATCTTTAGGAACCGGCAGATGCAGTTTCACATGAACATATTCGCCAAGGCAGATGTGATTGTTTCTCCGTTGAAGGTTAGATTTTGTGCTTGTGCATTGGCCAGTTATAATAGGTGAAAGATTGTTATCGTTTTCGAGTATTTGTAGTGTATTGTGTTTTCAGACAATTTAAATTTCAAACAAACTAATTACAATATTAAGAGTTTAGAACATGGAACTCAACTTAAGTCTTTTCAATACAAATTTCTATTTTTATGATACCTAATGCTGACATTACAGATAAAAAAAATATAATTATTACATATAAGGACTCAAATTGAGTTCCTCTTATGTCCGTTGAAGGTTAGATTTTGAGTTTGTGTTTTCAGACACTGAGATTAAATTATGTTGGTCGGGTTGTTGCTATTGACATTTGCTGCCTACGGATTTTTGGCTTTTTAAAGTAAGCATTTTGCTTTGTATTTGATCTGGTGACATGGTTTCAAGTTGACATTATCCAAAAATGAAAGCTCATTGTACATTTTGGAACTTGTCATTGACAATTGCTTTACTGTTCCAATTGTTCTATGAATTTATGACATGTGAAGAAAGGATGTTGTATAATGTTGATGCCAATATATATTCTTTTATGTGTACATAAAATTTAGTTTTTAATTATTTTTTCTCAGATCTCATCATTTCGAGAGAGCAAGTCTGATGACAGGCGGTTTTACATATTCACTGCTACAAAGACCCTTCATTTAAGAACTGATTCGAAGGCAGATCGCGCAGCATGGATACAAGCTTTGGTCTCAGCTCGGAGCTTATTCCCACTAAGACAATTAAACGACAGTCTTTCCATTGTACCCCATGATTTATCTATATCAACTGAAAGGCTGAGGAAGCGATTACTTGATGAAGGACTCAATGAGAACCTTGTTAAGGATTGTGAACAGATTGTGCTCTCAGAATTTTGTGATGTACAGGGACAGCTTAGAGTTCTTTGCGAAGAACGGTCCAAACTTCTGGACACCTTAAGGCAGTTGGAGGTAAATTTGTGCCTATGATGTTAAATATGCTTCTTAATAATTTTTCATTTCTCTTGCAACATCAACAGCCAGCTGGAATTTTGTTCAATGTATATAAAGAAAATTGTGCATGCACATCAATAATTAGTTGTATATATGATTTAGGATTGGAGCTATGAATATCATATATTCTGACTGAAAACTAAAGTGATCATCAAATTTGTTGATGTGAATATTTTATTGATTGTGATGTTCGTCGTACTATAAGCGGGGGTTTACAAATTCTGATTGATGAATCCTTAACCGCGGCTCCCTGATTGGTTAATTTGGATTTAAATTTTAAATATCTTTCCTCACCATCTAATTAAGCTGGTTCATTTTCTATGTTGTAAGAATCACATATTGGCGATCAGTTAACATGTTTTGTTCTGGAACACTTCAAACTTTTTTTACTCTAATTTTTTGCCGTGCCAAGGTTGGTATCAAAATGGTCTTAAGATAGTATTAATTTTGTGTTGTGTGCCAGTCAATGAAGTTTTCTCAACGATTAGAACTTAAAAAGTGTTTGTATATAACAGTATATTTTAAGTCTCGATTGGTTCCTTGTTTACTGACTTGTATCGTGTCAGTTTTAGTCAACTTTTCTATTAATTCCACATAAAGCAATTTGTTTTCTTTCATGGATACAGGCAGCTAATTTTGAAGCGGAAGCTTCGGGCATTCATGATAGTGAATACCAATTGACGAAACATGAGTTTTCCAGTCTTGGACATGGAAAATATAGTGGTATGTGTTGTGCATTACTTTTTAAATTTTACTTGTAATATCCTTATTTGATTTTTTTTTTCACCTTCAAAGTTTCAAATCGTAATAGTGTACGCAAGTTGCTAGAAATATTTGTAGTCATCCTTTTGGATACTAAGACTGTAATGGGGCATGATGGCTTTTGTCAACACCGCACATTTGATACATGTAACTAGGTAATTAAGAAACTGCAGAGTTTGAAAATTTGTGCTCTAACTTGAAACGTGAAGTGCCTTGTTTTCCAATGCTTTGATTGTAAGGTTCAGGAGCACTTTATATCAGTGCATTATATGCTTATTTGACATCCTATTTTGGTTTTCAGAATGTAGTTTAACTGAGTCGTCTGATGATATTGAGAAACAAGAGCTCGAGGTAGTGTCTGATAATGAGGAAACATCCTTCTTTGACACAAAAGAGTACTTCAATGAACCTGTGGTGAGTGGAAGATCTATTCCAGATGTACATCATGCAGATAAAATGCATGATGTGAGCTGTTGTAGATCTTCAAATGTTGAGAGGCGAACTAAGCTTCCAGATCCAGTAGAGAAAGAGAAGGGGGTCAGTCTTTGGTCTATGATAAAGGATAATGTGGGAAAAGATCTTACAAGAGTTTGTCTCCCTGTTTACTTTAATGAGCCAATATCATCCCTTCAAAAATGCTGCGAGGATTTGGAGTACTCGTACCTTTTAGATAGAGCATACGAGTATGGGAAAGCGGTAAGGTTGATGTTTGCTACTGTTGGCTTTTCGCTTAGATGCATTATCTTCTTAATGTACATTTAGATGTGTCTCTGGAACAATGCTTATAATTTCTAGTGAACTTGATGTTTTGCTTTCTTTGGGCCTTCTATTATGTTGCCAGGGGAACAGTCTCCTAAGGATTCTAAATGTTGCTGCTTTTGCGGTTTCTGGATATGCATCTTCTGAAGGACGGCACTGCAAACCCTTTAACCCTTTGTTAGGGGAAACTTATGAAGCTGATTTCCCTGATAAAGGATTTCGTTTCTTTTCTGAGAAGGTGAGTGTTAAATAATCACACTATCGAATCGCGTGATAATCTTTATTTTCAACATGATTTCCGATAATGTATCTCTTGAAACCCTAAAGATATTGATGCTACCATTTAAGAAACTCGAGAAAAATGAATGAAAAGGCAGCCCATATGTCTGTGAGCTGTGGATGTAGGGCATTGTCTGAGCCATGTAAAAAGGGTGTGTGTTCCTATTTCATACAGGTCAGTCATCATCCTACTCTCATTGCCTGCCACTCTGAGGGTAAAGGGTGGAAATTTTGGGGTGACAGCAACCTGTGTACAAAATTCTGGGGGAGGTCAATTCAACTTGACCCTGTTGGAGTTCTGACTTTAGAATTTGACGATGGGGAGATTTTCCAGTGGAGCAAGGTGAGAATTGCTTTTTCATTGTGTTTATGCAAGATTGTTGATTGCTAAGACAGATGTATTCATTTTCTAGGTTTACTTTTGAGTTCATCTGACAGAAACTGTAAAGCGTGTCCTTTCTTTTCTTAGGTGACAACAACTATTTATAACCTTATCCTTGGTAAATTGTACTGTGATCACCATGGAACAATGCACATACGTGGCAATCGCCAACATTCATGCAAGCTCAGGTTTAAAGAGCAGTCTTTTCTTGACCGAAATCCTCACCAGGTTAGTTATAAGATTTTTGATGCACCATATTCTGATATATATTTAATCACAGCCTGAACAAATATAATTGTGTTCTAATCTTCTGGTGAACTTTAGAAATTCATGATCTGGCCAACTATATCAAGGCTTTAACCACCTGTTTATCACATGTTCTATTTTCCGCTGGATAGAACTGAATGTTTTTCCACCTTTTTTGCCATTACCCAACATAGTCATCACATTCATGTTTTATTACCTATACATCTGTATAGGTCAATGGATTTGTTGAAGATGTTACAGGGAAGAAAGTAGCCACATTGTTTGGGAAATGGAATGATAGCATGTATTATATTAATGGAGATGGCTCTGGCAAGACCAAGGATTGTAATCCCTCATCCAACGCCAACTTGTTGTGGAAAAGCAACAAGGCTCCTCCTAATCTTACTCGGTATAATTTGACATCGTTTGCAATTGCACTAAATGAGCTAACACCAGGACTAAAGGTAGATATGATGCATTAATCGACCTTTTCAAATGCACTTTCATTTTCTTATGCATCTCTAATTGATTTTTATAGCTTTGTCTGATCCTGGGTATTTGATCACGGATTAAGGAGACGCTTCCTCCGACAGATTCCAGACTTAGACCAGACCAGCGGCATCTGGAGAATGGGGAATATGAGAAGGCTAATGGAGAAAAATTACGATTAGAGAGAAGGCAAAGAATGGTATTTTTCTCATTCTGTTTATATACATGCAAGCTACTGCACCTTTATTTTTATTTATTGAAGCTTGTGGGTAATGTGCGATGGATGAGAGTAGGAGAAACAATCCATTTTTTGTAGTGCGTCCTTAATTTGTGAACATAGTTTGATATAGAATGTAGTCACATTCTGTTTCTACAGTTATAGTGTATACTGTACACTTCGGAAATTATGAAAGCATGAGACATCGTAGCCTTTTACTGAACCATTATAATATTAACGTTATGAATATCACTGTTTTTTGCTCTATACTTGTGTTGTACAGTCGAGGAAATTACAAGAAAATGGATGGAAAGCCCGATGGTTCCAGAGAGAAGGTGAGGATGGACCATTCCGCTTTGTGGGTGGATACTGGGAAGCAAGAGAGCAGCAAAAATGGGATGGATGCCTAAACATATTTGGGGAATTTGATGAAAATGTTGAGGAATCCAAAGGCTCATAAATTGAATTCAGGTACAACCTCTTTTCATTTCATAGCAAACAATGTAATGCACATGCACATGCACTTTGCAGGATGATTTACAGTACATTAAATATTGGTAGGTAGGCCATATTATCATTGTAGGTAAGTTTGAATTGAATCTGATTGTATGTAAGTCCTTTTGTTGAGCAGGTTAAATGAAAAATAATAAAAATAAAAAGATTTCAAGAATGGTGCATGAGCATATTGGCAAGTTGACAAAGTTGATCCTGAACAAATTACAAGGTAGGAGATGAAGAGAGAGACAATGAAAACAAACACGTTTCTGACATAGTTGTGGTCTTACAATTAGTGCAAGGTGGTGCTGTGCATATACTCAATCCCTGTTCTGGCATTTATTTATGAAGCTGCACTGCAATGCCAGTGGAGATCCTCTTTTCTTTACAATGATGGCTGATAATTATTCAATCCAAATTTGTTCACATTTCCAAGCACTTGTTTCTATGCCAAGAAAACATCTAATGGGCTAGACTCAATCACCTGAAAAGTAAAGGTCCAACAACATAAACTTTAGCCCAACAATGACTAAGACATGTTGGACCAAGTGGTTAATACTGCTTTAGATTTCTTTTGAGGTCTCAAGTTCGAGCCTCATTGTCAATGGTATGATGTGAGATTTGTGAGATGAGGCTTAGGGTGATGCTTCCAAATTGAGTGAGAAACATTATTACTTCGAGTATGATGGCCCGTTGCTTATAAAAAATAGAAAATCAGCCCAACAATGATGAGCCTGGAACAATTAAACACAAATAGAAATCAACTTGAATTATCTATCTTGTTTGTGAGGCCTAAGAATACAAAACTTGCATCTGATTCTCGTGAGGTGCAGTTTTTTTATTTTATCAGATAGCGTAACAATCGAGGCTCGAATATGAATCTCAAGAAAAACAAATGTCATTAAGTTATTTGTCCCACTGATGGTTGTTCTTGAGGTGCAGATATTGTTGCTGTTCCAACAATTTAAACACGACCTGCAAATGTTCCTCCAACTTCTTAGAATAAACCAGTATATCATCAAAGAACATCAATACAGAAAATCTCCACTTCTTGAAGTTCATTTAGAAGTTTTTTTTTGTAAGAGGGATGGGTAACTTATCCTTGATAGTGGCTCCTTTAAGTAATTCAAAGTCTCCAATTTTTCATTAATTAATATAACAAGTGATCCGTCCTGAAATCAAGCTGACAAAACATGTATACTCATTTTTAGTCACGGCCCAAGTGTAGCCATGGGCACACTCTGGTCGGGACATGGAATTCTGGGTCGCAACACAAGTGTTGTCACGGATGCACTTTAGTTGTCTAATGGATATCTAGGTCGTGACCAAAACGTGCCTGAGACAAACGGGTGTATCTCTCCAACTTTAATATAAGTAAAAATTAGAAATCAAATCCAAAATCTATCTGTGAACCACATAAACAAAGTGATGATAAGATTATTAATTGTCTTTCTCCTGATATTGGTGACTTATGAGTAGTGATTTTACATGTCTCATTCTGTCACATGGTGTGTCTTGAATTTGATGGGAAGGATGCTTTTTTGTAATAGTCTCTTTAGTTGGAGTTCACATGGCCACGAATTAGTGATTGTTATGATCACGAGTTAGACCAAATGGGACTCACTCTTCTAACTCCAAAGTTGACATTCTCTACCATATGCATGTGGACACAAACATGTTGCACCATTCATTGCAAAAACAGATTCATACACATTGTTGAATGAGTTTATTTAGAGTTCAACTATTCACCTTACCACTTTATGCATGCGTATCGTTTTTTTCTCTTATAATAATAATAATAATAATAATAATTTTAAAAGAAAAGT
>JAYMTE010001061.1:0-14568 GCA_036897545.1 Pelargonium fulgidum
TATCGTTGTGTTTGCTATTTTCTATCCTTAATCTTCTTACTTGTTATTTTAATTCTGCATTTAATTTTAAGTTTGATTAATTTTTGTAATCAATCTATTCACCGCCCTCTAGATTGATTCTTTGGGATCTAACAGAAGAGCCTCACCAACTTGCTGAAAATGAACAACAACCAGCTCATGTAGCAGCCGATGAAGCTCAACGGTCGCAACGAGTTCGGAGAAGACCTGCTTGGATGAATGACTATGAGGTATCCGACTCTTATGGAGTTGATAATATTCTGACAAATTTTGCTCTTTTCTCAGATTGTGATCCTTTTTAATGTTCATCAAGAAAACAAAAAGTATAGTGATGCACTTGTTTAGACTTGGGCCAAAACAAACGTTATGATTGCATGGTCACGTGTACCACCTTGTTGATGTGTATTAATGTTGTGTACAAGAATGACAATGTGACATATTGTGTCATGTTGTAGTTGATTGAATGAGTTAAATTCAATTTTTTGTCAGCCCTGATTGAGGGCTAAACCTTGATCGGCATTGTTGCAAAACCGATCTTATCCCTGGAGCGTGACTACTAAAGCAAAAGTGAGCGCATATTCGGAAACAAACAAAATAATTTTTTATAATTATTATTTAGAGACCATAGATGGCAATTTGTTAAGTTGAAGTAGTAAATATGCAATTATAAAGATTCGAACACGTGGTTAGCAATAAATAAATGTTAAAAAGTAAAACAAAAACCTATTTGATTTTGAAGTGAAGTAGGAGAGTAGTGAGTGAGTAATTGCGGGGAGAGGCATAAAAAAAAGCGGCAAGAAGGCGCTCCAAACTCCGAAGCTCCAACGTTTTTGAATTTGAATACAATGTCACACAATCACCACAGCCGTCATATATATGGTGCGAGCGAGTAGAGACAACCGCGCTCTTTCTCTCAATTTCAAATCAAATTTTATTGTTCCTCAATACCTATAACAACTGACAGATCTGCTCTCTCTCTCTCCACTCTCTCTCTCTAAAACCCTAACCTCTCTCTCTCTCTCTTTCACTTCGATTCGCCGATCGGAGAATCGGAATCTACATATGCCCATTTCTTCTGGGCATTAATCGACCCAGTTTTTTTTTTTTTTTCGTTGCTTCATTTCTCGATTCCTTTACAAAACCCCCATCTGCTACAGTTGTTTTTCGTAACTGGGTAGCTGCAAGAATTGGGCTTTTTTCGGGATTATGGAGGATCAATGCGACTCTGCAACGATTTCGGACCGATCCTGTTCGTTTGAGAGATCTGATTCGAGGGTTGGTTTCTGTTTCTATTATATTGCGGATGTTCTTGAAAAATTTGTGATTTTTGTTTCTAATTTGTTCTTTTTTTACCTAATTCAGGTGACGGGTGAGAAGCGGAGCAGTGTGGAATTGGGAGATAAGCATGAGTTTACTAGTAAGCGTGTCAAAATGCGAGATCTTGAATCTGTGTTTCGTTCCGAAGGTACTTTATAATGTTTATCCTGCAAATTTCCCATTTTTCTTTGAATTTGAATTAAGCATCTAGATTAGTTAGGATGTAGTTAACTTATTGATAATCTATGTTTGTATTTTGAATTGATTGAGGCTTGTTGATCTTCTTTGTGATGAATTAGTTCCTATTCGGATGTGTTCAGTACTGGGTTTTAGTTTTGTTTGTGATGTGGGTGCAAATGGTGTTGTCCTTCTAAAATGGTATTTTAGTTCTTTTAGTGCTTTCAGTTTGTCTAGTTACGTAATGATGCTTTTAAATTCATTGGAAGGGCAATGTGTTTTATTGAGCACAATTTTGATCACAACCTGCCACTATAGCATCGTTTTTATAGTTGCAATGATTTGGCTTATATTTTATATGGGGGTTACTCATTAAGCTTTTGATTTGAATTTCAAATTTAGCCCATTCTTACTCTCTCGTCCTATGTCTGCAGGATTCAGTACTCATCATCCAAATGATATGAAAAATGAAAAAGACTATGAAAAGTATCAACTTAGCAAAGAAGGGACGTCTTTGCTTACTGCAGAGCGAGTGTCTATGAGTTTCAGTGGCTCTAAAGCAGAAAGAACTGAAAGGAAGCATAATGGCTCTTTGGATCTGAATACCGAAGCCGTTATTGCCAACAATTCATCTTCCAATAATAGTCGAGATGGTGCTGAGACTTGTGGAAAGCCGTCCTTGGTAAGGAAGCCTGATAGAGAACACAGTAAGAATTGCATTGCCTCAAGAGGTGTTGGCTTGGATCTTAATGCGGACGATGCATCTAGTTCGATAAACCAGGACCCCTTTTATCCTCTGAAAAATCATAACCACATTAGGTCAAGGGATATTTCAGAGTGTGGGAGTACTACTGGTCCATTGGAGGACAATGATCCACTGAAGCGTTGGAAGGAGATGAAACAAAATGGTTTCCTCTCATCATCTTATGGGGGCATACCTGCGCCTAAGCCACGTGGGAGGAAAACTAAAGCTGATGCACTCAAGAAAAAGATGGAGATTGCCAAAAGAGAACAGGTTGACAGGTTCACAAAGATAGCTGCACCGAGTGGGCTACTCAATGAATTGAACCCAGGCATCATAAATCACGTGAGAAACAGAAAACAGGTCCATTCTATAATTGAGTCCTTAGTCAGGTCAGAGAAGTTAGAAAATGACCAGTTTGACAGCAAACATGCAAACCATTTGAAAAGTCAAAGTGATGAAATTAGTAACATGAAGGACCCAGATAATATGAAAGTCTCAGTAGCAAATCGGTTTGGTTTCCCTTGTGAAAATGAGTGTCTAAATACATCACTAGAGAGCGAGCAGATGAGACTGTACCCTATAGTAGTTGATAAATACATTCAAGAGGAGAAAAGCGGAGACATATCAAGCTTGTTTGAAAGGGTTTGTGGTAAAAGTTGTGCGACAGACTCTCCTCTCAGCGAGGATGATACGCTGGCGCTGAAGTTGACATCATCAACTAATGCATCTGAGAATGCTAATTGTTTCTCTAACGAGGAATCAGGAAACCTTACCAGCGTTTCTTCTCTTTCTGTAAAAGGTCAGCCTTTATTTCTCTCATATCCATGATTCATGGTTTGCTTTCGATGTTAGTTGCATTTGTGACATGGATTTTCATTTGATGTTTACATATGAAAACTTTTTGGCAACATTGTTTCTAGTTGGTGAACATGATGCTTTATGCATTTTCAAGGCTAGAAATCTTTCAGCTGATATGAATGATCATTTGTTTTACAGCTGCCACTGTTGCATCTCAATGGTTGGAACTTCTTCATCAAGACGTTAAGGGACGTCTAGCAGGTGAAGCTCTATAGTTAAAACATTGGTTGTAGCTCTTTATAGTATATGTATTTCTCTATGCTTATGTATTCTGTCATGCAATTATAGCATTGCGGCGTAGTAAGAAGAGAGTCCGGGCAGTGATTAATACGGAGTTATCTTTTCTAATATCCAAAGAATTCTCATCTGATCAAGAGAATGAACCATATGTAATACAAAATTCCACCGAGGGATTCTCCATTAATGCAACTGCTGAGATGCATAGAGCGAGATGGACTGCACTGTTTGATCAGATGGATCATTCGCTTTCCGAGGCAGAGAAACAACTAGTAAGTGGTTCACTCCTAAGTAGCTTAGCTCTTTTGCTATTTGTTTGTGCATTGGGAGGATGCCATATGTCCTAAATTCATTGTACTTCTGTACATTTTTTTACTAGTACCAAAAAATAAAACATCACTGGGTTGGCATGTTAATGAATCATCTACCTCGTAATAAACTTTTGTGAATATACATTCTCGGGAAAGTTATTCCCAATAGCATGTGAACCTTCTGCTGAGTAAATATTACTGAAGATTTTTCTGGCATCATGTTTCAGGAAAATTCGTTGAACCAAGTAAAAGAAATGCAACTACACTGTGACCATGGCCTGCAACATTTTCAGTGGAATCCAACTCATGGTTTGCAACAGCTGGGGGCATTAGAAAATGATTCCAGGTAACTCTTTTATCTGTACAAGTTCTCTCTCGTGAACCTCTCATAATGTGTGGCTGGATATGATCCAAGCTTTTTATACTTAAATTCTGTAGGAAAAGAACCAATAGAACAGTTAGGTTTGGAACTCTGTAGTTGCAAGCCATGTACAATGCTGATGGAAATTTCATGTTATCGTAGTAAAGCTGATACTCGTGTTTTACAATATTCATCATTTTTGTTGTCATGCAGATTAGCCATTGCTGATAGCTCGGAGAAGGAACTAGCGGTTCAAGCAGCTGCAGCTTCCATTTATTCAACATGCAGTTTCTTACTGTCGAAAGAAAATGTACCATGTTTCTGATTGATTCGATCTTGTAACATGACTTGTATGTTCTAATTCTTGTCTTGTTAATCTGTGTGCATTTAACAAGCTGGTGCTATTTTTCAATTTTATAGTTAGATAAAGCTTCTACTTGAGTAGTTGAGCCTCTAATATTGTAACATTAGAAATTGAAGTTTTTATTTTCCGACTTTTATTTGTTTGCTTCCTTCAATAAATGCCACAAGAACACAACATATGGTTTTTAGCATTCAAATTCCTAGCATGTGGTCTGAAAACCACATAATAGCTCCTGAAATTACATTTGAAAATTGATGCTAGAAGAAAATAATGACCCTCATACAATTCAATTACATAGCTAGTCTTTTAATTGAAACTAGTTTTAGACCCGGCTTTGCTCGGATATTTTACACAACTATTCACTATTTTTATAAGGATTTATATTTGATGCACCGTCGGTATACAAGAGTTTTATACTATCGGTGCATTATATTATGACATCTCATAACATAATAATTTAATCTATCGTTGATGGATAAAAACCAAATAACGGATTTCAAAATTCAATCTATCGTTGTCATTAAACGGTGGATAAGTGAGTATGATGGATTTCTAAATTCAATCCACTTATATATCACTACTATCAAACGTAAACTCTCTCTCTCTTTATATATATATATATAAAATAGGTTATTAGATTAGATTATGAAGAAAAAAAAATATCAATTACATTATGAATTCTCATTTCGGAAAAAAAAAAAAAAAAACTAAATGCCACCTAATTGAGATAATAATCCCAAGAGTAGCCGAACCGGATCCGGATAAAGAAATTCAGACCGGGGAGCGGAGCGACGGATTGGGTGTGGTATTGGTAAGATCGCAAACGGTGCAGATCTGTGAAAGAGAAGCTGTTCGCGTACAAACGCAAAGCATAAAATCGGCTCTAATTCTTTCCGCCCCGGTTTGGTTTGCGCCGTCGTTCCCTTCTCTTCTCGTCGGCGACTGCGCGTTTTCATTTCCGCCGGTGTCTCCTTCGCTGGCATCAATTCCTTCAATCTTGAACCTACAGAGAGACCTGATCGTCTGTGACCCTGCTTTTGAGGGAAGGAGACGAAGATGTTCAAATTCCTGAAGGAAGTGGTTGCCGGATCTGGAACGGGACTCAAGGATCTGCCGTACAACATCGGAGAGCCTTACTCCTCTGCTTGGGGTTCTTGGACTCACCACCGCGGCACCAGCAAGGTTCCTCCTCTTTCCTTTCGGTTTCATCAATGTATATTACGCATGCACATTGCACTTCACTCACTTCTCATCTCTGTTTATATTTATCTTCGTGCATCTCCTTTGATTCTGTATTTTACTCTGTTCATTTCGTACACTTTGGCTTGATCTCTCCCAATTTTAGACGATCAAAGGATTTTGAGCTGTTCTAGATTACTGTTTGTTTGAGTTTTCATTCGATCCTGTTTCTTTTCGAACTACATAAATTCCACTCAACATTTCATACACTTTGTTTGCAGTATTCTTGGATTTTGTTTTCCCTGCTTGTTTGTCACTTGTTCTTTGTACTTAGCTCCGCCTCCAATGTTCAAGTGTATCATATCAGTATAGTTTTTGAATCCTGAAATTTCTAGCAGGCTCTGTTGTAGTACTACTAATGACACTGGGTTATAGGATGTAACGGACCATTGCGCCGCATTGCAAGGGATGAATTTTTTTTGGCACCCCATAGTAGCTCAAAGTGCTGCTATGATCCTTGGAGCTCTCTGTGTTATAAATGCTGAACATTGGAGTTGGGACCATATATAGATTCTAAGGGTTTGTTTGGGAGGTCTACATAACTGCAGCAGGGCTACATGTTTATAGACATTCAAGCTTACTGATGTTTGGCTGTTGGAGGTATCAATCTCTCCTTCCAGACATTTGAGTTGTACTGTAGCTGTGGCAAGAGTTTTAGCCACAAGAGTTTGGCGGCTCCTGCATCTCCCACAATAGCTCCTTTGGAAAATTTAATCACATATTTGCTCCTACTTTTTTGCTATGGTTGTGACTAAAGTAACCGCAAATCAGATCAAATCTCCAATTACTTTGTTTGTTCTGAAAATTTTGTTTTCCTTATGAGAAACAAGAAATAATACAGTGCGGTTGAACCATACTAGATATGGATCGATCTCAGGTTTAGATCTTCATGTTTTTACTTTGTACATTAGACCATTCTTGAATTTAGGTCAACTTACTGTTGGTAGACCCAAATGAGATGTCGTTCGACTTCGACCTCACTTTCTAAAAATGTTGACCTTTAAATGATTAGGTCGATCAACTGTAGGTTGACTTAGATGTGATATGGGTCCACCCATGTATATAAAAGATAAGTTTCTTAATGTTATATTTTTTAAATTTAATATATATATATACCTAAAGACAGTTTAGTTAATTCATAATTATACCGTTACTTTCAGACAAACTTACCAAACAATGTAATTTTACAAAATTCCTTTTGAACCTCCTTCTAGACGTCAGTTTACCAAACAAAGCCTTTATTTTCTACAAACATTTTACCTTTACTGACATTTGAAGTAAACAACTCAAACAAGCCCTAAAGCAGCTCATTCGGGACCAGCTCTATGTCACTGCCACCAGGTGGCCATTGGGTTTAGGGACCCGACCAAAACCTGTAGACTAGAGTTACCTTTTCCATAAGCTTGGAACTAGACAGATCTAGATTTAGAACTACTTACCTATTAATATTTTCCCATCATTAATAGAATTGACCCCAATCCCTCTTTCATTATGCAACTGAAAGTTGGACTGTCTCTTTTGTGGCATTAGAGCATTTTTGCTTCCTATGCTCTTTATCAGCTGTCACAAAGACCCTATTGATTTATCGCACGGTGAAAATGGGGTATAACTGCACTTATTGATTACTCAATACCTAAACATTTTAAGTCCTAGCTTTTGATAAATGCTCTTATGATTTTTTTTCCCTCTAAGCCTTCTTTAATTTATAAAAAAAAAATTATAGTTTCCTAACTGTTTGTTAAATATTCAGGATGATGGGTCCCCAGTATCAATATTTTCTCTCTCTGGAAATAATGCGCAGGACGGTCATTTAGCTGCTGGTCGTAATGGTGTCAAGCGTCTCCGCACTGTAAGCAATCAGTGGCTGTCGTTTTGGATATATTGGATAAAGATAATATTTTTCAACTTGTGTATGATTCTCTTTAAACAATATTCTCTTTCTCCCACCTTTTTTTATGTTTTATTTTGGGTTTGATGCAATGTAGATTATTCTACTACTACATTCGCTTCCATTATTTTTGTGATCAATGTGAAATCACACCTAACAGTTTTAAAAATTTGAACTCTGTTTATATATATATATGGACATATATCTTTGTTCATCTTTCAGTGCAAGTTCCTCTAAGATTTTTAGTGAAGTTACATTTTGATAGAAGTAGCACTTTAGCAGTTGTACTTGTTAGTATTTGAAATTTTTATGAAATGGCTCTATATTGCATTATCCACAACTGAGGCTGTGAGGCAAGTGGCGATGTGCCAGTACTATTGGCTTGAACCTGAAGATCTGTTGATATTCCTTGACTGCATTACTTGTTCTACACGTTAATGTCCTCAAGGACCTCAACAAAAGAGTTGGCGATAAGGGGAAATTGTTCCTATTTGTATAGATTTTCATGGCTTGCACTTGCACTGGATCCATCTCTTCGTAGTTTAGATAATTGAGTATATTGTGATTTGTGACTAAGGATATTTAACTTAACCTTATTTCATTTGAGAAATTTCTGTATTTTTCTCAATCCCTGATGTTCTTTGCATTATGATTTCAAATTTTCATATTTTTCTAATCATTTATGCTAGCTTTCTATCAGTACTTTTACTAATTGTGGTTGCCTTTTATCATGCTCTTTGCTTCCAATTTGTGACCTGTTTCATTGAGAACACATGTTTGGAATAAGACTCAGCAGCTCCTAACTTTTATATGGATATATATATATATATATAGCTTCCATAGGAAACCTCTCTTTCTTTGATACTAACAGTGTTGCCCTCTTTTATCATTATTTTAGGCGTTCTTACATTTACTAAACTCTGCATTTTTCTTTCTCAGGTTAGGCATCCAAATATTTTATCATTTCTTCATAGTACAGAGGTTGAAACTTTTGACGGCTCTAGTACAAGGGTTACCATCTACATTGTCACTGAACTTGTAATGCCACTGTCAGAAAAAATCAAGGAACTAGGTTTAGAAGGTATACAAAGGTACACATCATCTTGCTTGCTGGATTCGTTTTCTCCTTTACTTGTTAAGTGCTCTTGTGCTGGCGTCTCATTTTACATAGCATCTAGATGTTGTGTGGCATGCTGTTCTTAACACAATGGAGCCTTCTTGAAGTTCATTGGTAGATTATGTGTGCATTGTCATTTGATCATTATATTTGTGGTAATAGCAAGAAACATAGAATTAGTGGTGGTTGTTGGAAAACGCAGTTGTGGACCAATTATGTGTGCATTGTCGTTTGATCATTATATGTGTGATAATAGCAAGAAACATAGAATTAGTGATTATAGCAAAACTCAGCTGTGGACCAAATATGTGTGCATCGTAATTTGACCACTTTGTTTTTGAGGTACCTGTTTATTTCCAGGTACTGGGGTTGCATTGTATGTATTTTTGTTCTTTATAAATTATAATTGCTTATTCATCTCAAAGATAGCGGAACTTTGATTTGATGGCAGGGATGAGCATTATGCCTGCGGATTGAACCAGATAGCTAAAGCTGTGAGCTTCTTGAATAATGACTGTAAACTTGTAAGTATAATGTACTGGAATTTGCAATTACAGCCGTGTTTTGAATAATGATTGTAAACTTGCCTTTTTGTTTTGTTGCATTGTGGATTTAATTTTGAATTTACTGGAACTGCTTATTTTGATGCAAAGAGTTTTAATCTTCTTCTAAGATTGCATTTTGATTGGCTCTGGCTTCTATAGGTTCATGGTAATGTTTGCTTGGCAAGTGTCGTTGTCACTCCAACTTTGGACTGGAAATTGCATGCTTTAGATGTTCTATCCGAATTTGATGGGAAGAATCCAGCTTCTACTGGACCAATGCTGGTAATATATGAGTTCTGATGTAAGCAATTAATTGCATTGTTTTCTCAGCTTATGATGTGTTATGTTTTGTAATTTATGAACTTCAAACTCTTGCATAGTATTTGAAACACTCTTTTTTACTTTTGAACTGATCAAACGGGGTCCTAAGGACATTCAGGCTAACAATAGAGTTAGCCCTCCCCATTCCATAACCGGTCCCTCAAATTCTATATGTTTCACACCAAAGGCTTCATTTGGAAGTCTCAAGCTTTAAGCATTAGGGTGTCCGTGTCCCCTTTGGGAATAGAACTGCATGTTTTCATTCTAATGTGAAGCCAACTTTTACCGATTGTATTTATTATTGTTGGGGGTGATTTGCCATTTATTCTCAGAAACACTTCAATTGGTCATTTTCTCTGCAGCCTCCTTCATTTTCAGTAATGAAAATTTGAATTTTGCAAACTCTAGTGCTTGTGGTGGTGGTTGATACGTTTTATGGGTGTTCCGTAGTGGATGGTATGCAATAGTAGGGATTGATTTTGCTTTCTCATATTTTTCCCTTTTCCCATTTCAGCAATATGAGTGGCTTGTTGGAACACAATACAAGCCAATGGAGTTGGTAAAGTCTGACTGGGCTACAATTAGAAAATCTCCTCCATGGTCTATTGATTCCTGGGGCCTGGGTAAATATCCTCTTACTCCTTTTGATACGTGTTCCATATCTCTGTACACAAGATGTATTAATTGCCTTTCTTGAAGTTGAATTGTAGTTGTATGACCATGACATGTTTTTAATCCTTGTGGTTTTCGCAAAAAAGATATGTTTTGTGCATTTGCATTCATAATATTCCATTAGCTATGAATGCATTTCCATATGTGAAGATTTGTTAATTTACTTTGTTCATAAAGGGCTGATAAGTGTCGACATTGCTGAATCTTGTTTACATGTTTGCCTTATTCATGGCATTTAGAAAATATTGGAAAGAATGTATATGATTATATTGGTTGATGGTTCGATATTATTAATAGGATCGCTAGCTATTGGATACATGTAAATTTGTTTCTTAACATACTGTTTTTGAACTTTTAAGTTTATAGTAGCACTCTAATTTTTCTATTTCAATTTTTAGGCTGCCTTATTTATGAACTATTCTCTGGTTTGAAGTTGGAAAAAACTGAGGAGTTGCGCAACACTGCTTCTATTCCAAAGGTTAGATCTATTGTTTTTATGAGTTGACCATTTAATTTTTGGCTTCTTTAAAATACATTTTTTGAGTACCCCACTAAAGTGCTGAGATCAATATGAGTATTTAAAAAAAAAAAGCTTTTAAGGCTTGTTTGGCTCCTCTACTTCAAATGTTTGTAGATGTAACTAGTAGGAATTCTTAAGAATTGTATGTTCTTATACATTTTTGTGTAGCCCACTAAAGTGCTGACATCAATATGAGTTTTTGAAAGCTTTTAGGGCTTGTTTGGTTCATCTACTTCAAATGTTTGTAGATGTAACTAGTAGGAGGTAAAATGTATGTATAGAATAAATGATTTGTTTGGTAAACTAACGTTTCAAAGTAGGTTCAAAAGAAATATTGTGAAGTTAAATTGTTTGGATAAAATTGTCTAAAAGGATGGGTAAATTTTGAAAACTACCAAAATATCTTTACTTGTATTAAAAAAATCTTTATATTTTTACCATTCTAAGATGAGGCTGACTTATGTATTTTGAGAGTTGACCTAAGGTACAAAGTAGGCTGACCTTCCCACTATGTATGAGGGTCAACCTAATCTTAAGTTAGGTCAACCCATAAGCTATAATTTGTTATATTACACAAGCATGTTGACATGTTTCAAATAAGGTTTGACCCACATTATTGTTTCGAAGGTCGACCCAATCATCATTTGGGTCGGCCCAACTGAGCAAAAACATATATATGTATATAATAGAGGTCGACCTTCCTATGTGTTATGAACCATACTCTGTGTTATCAACCCAGTAAGGTTATACTGGTAAGTGGTAACTAAACACTCCAGCCTTACCTCCTGTAGAGCTGCTGGAGGAAGAAAGCTCCTGCTTCTCGATATTGTCTGCAAGGTGTTGAGTGGTCAACATCGGTAGCTTGAAATCGCTACAGAGCTTCATATGTGGCACATGCTGCAAGAGCTCAGTTGACAAACCAAACAATACCTTAATGTCATGTATCTGTGTGGATATTTTTTTTGTTCGTAAGAGTGCTTTGACTTTGTTTAAGTTTGATGATTTGGAAGATTCATTTTCATTTGCATCTATCTATTTTCTTGTCTCACAGTCTCTGCTTCCAGATTATCAGCGGCTCTTGAGTTCCATGCCTTCTCGCAGGTTGAATACATCAAAGCTTATTGAAAATAGTGGTGAGCATTTCTCCTCACTCTAACCTTCTTGAGTCCTTGGAAGCATCAGACTCATAATGGACATTGATACATTAGTTGACATTTTCATAAACCTAGGATAAGACACGTCATTTTTTACTATAAAATATGTATTATATCTGTAATAAATTCTGTGATATTATGGTTTTCTAATTATACTAAATTTAACATGTCAAACAAAGTGTATTACTGTCTGTTGCACTGAAATGTTTTATTATATAAATGCGCGTGCACACACACACACTATCCAAGTGTCTCAGTGGCCTATTACTTGAAATTTATGATTCATTGCAGTAAATTTATGTGATTGTTTATATATTTTAAACTAATGAAGTAGGACGTGCGTGTCCAACAGGGACAAACTATATTTTTGCAGTTTCCATGCTTCAAATGTTGAGTGAATATTTTTGAATTTTTAGAACAAAATCTTGAATATTGAGCATGTTTCCTGTCTATGTTTTACCTCAAAGAAAGATGATGTTAGTTACCATTTTGTTTGATCTGTGATGATAAGATTCATATTTCTTATTCGCCTGCACCTTGAGTCATTTCTGATGCTGCTTTTCTATTTGGTTGTAATACCTTATATGCGATCCATTTGTGATTTTGTTTCTTGGTCATTTTGCGTCATGTCTATTAAATTGACAAACCTTTGGATTGGCAGAATATTTCCAAAATAAGTTGGTGGACACACTGCATTTTATGGAAATTCTGAATCTGAAAGATAGTGTGGAGAAGGATACATTCTTTCGCAAGCTTCCAACGTTAGCTGAGCAGCTTCCTCGCCAGATTGTGCTGAAAAAGGTGTGACTTGAAATTAGAGTGATATATCAGCTTTCATTGTTTTTGTTTATGATTATATTTTCTGTTTTTCACAGCTACTTCCTTTATTAGCTTCTGCCCTTGAATTTGGTTCAGCTGCTGCTCCTGCTTTGACTGCATTCTTGAAAATGGGTTCCTGGCTTCCAACTGATGAGTTCAGTGCTAAGGTCATACTTCTTATCCATTATGATGAAGATGTTATGATCTAATTATCTGTTTTTATTAAGCTATCATTCCACCCTTTATCATCAACTTCAAATGGTTTAATCCTTGCTAAACTTTTGAATAACTTTATGATCCGTTTGGATTCTTGGTTTTCATTTGAAATTCTGTATTTGAGCCAACTCAATGTTTGTATACTCATAGAATTTGGATTTGGTTCAAATCCAATAGTATTCAAAACAGGCCTACAACATGAAATTTCAAATGACAACTTTTACCTTGTTAGTTGAAATTTTATTGTTTCCCATGCACTATATTGTATTTGAAATACAACATTTCAAATCACAAACTTTCAAATGATGTATTTCAAATCAAATTCAAGTTCCCAAATGCAACCTTATTAAATTTATATATATTATTATGTAGGTACTGCCTACGGTTGTGAAATTATTTGCTTCTAATGACCGGGCTATTCGAGTTGGTCTCCTGCAGCATATCGATCAATATGGAGAGTCATTATCAGCACAAACTGTTGATGAACAAGTCTGTAGTTCAAGATGAAAATTTTATGCTGTTCCTTTTATGACGGATTGAACTTCTGAATTGTTGGAATTTACAAACACCATCAATACTTTCTAAATTTTTTATGCTTGTGTAGGTTTACCCTCTTATTGCTACTGGCTTCTCTGACACGTCAGCTTTTCTCCGAGAACTAACTCTTAAATCCATGCTTGTTCTGGCTCCCAAGGTATACACGTCTTATCTTTCTTTTTTTGCATAATGGTTATGTGTGATATTTGATGGTGACAACTATTACTGATGATGTGAGGCAAATCCTTTGGCATAAATTGTGTACTACTGTGAATTTGATGTTGATCATCATACAGATGTCAGAAATTGAGTGATTGGGATAAATACCAAAACTTCCTTGTTAAGTTTTCAATTCAGTTCTGCTCATTTCTGGATATAATATCATCCATATAGTTTTCAAGGCCAGCTAGGTCATAGTTTTTGCTCTGACTTTGCGCTTCTCATCAAGGAAGTTGGTGTTATTGAGGAAGTATAATAGCTCCAAGAATCTTCCAATTCCCTTGAACGTTGTTGCTAGAGAACGAAAATATTGTAATCCATATGCTTTGCCATGTCCCACCTCAAAATCTGTAAAGTCCTCGTGCATATTTGGTCTGCGCGAGTGCGTGTATGGTCCGCGCGTGCGTGTTTGGTCCGCGTGTGCGTGTTTGGTCCGCGTGGGTGGGGAGACCTCATGTGTAAATCAATTTTTGTCCATCACGTGCTTTCCACATGTCGTTCTCTGGTGTCATGAAATTATATCTAAAACCAATATTTTGGAGAGAGATTGAAAATTTAAATATAAGAGAATGTCATGTGTAAAACACATAATGTGAGATAGTCTGAGTGAAATATGGCTGTAGGTGATAAAGAGAAGGTAAAGTAGGGGTGCTGCTCGGGGGAACAATAATAATGAGACATAATGTGATATCAATGCCTATTGTTAATTTGGAGCATATCTGAAATGAGAAAAAAAAAAAAAAAAAGAGCAACAATAAATGTCATGATTCAATATAGGCTGCAAAATTAACTGATTACTTTAATGTTGCATGTAATTACAAAAAGGGTCTCAAAAAATAATAGGATAATATGTACCAAGTTTAAACATGTAGAAAGGTTCATAGGTAATGTTCTCAAACAATACTCTTTCAAACCTTCATTCGTCCTATCATT
>JAYMTE010001062.1:0-14567 GCA_036897545.1 Pelargonium fulgidum
TGATCCCCGATAATCTAACTGGAATAAGTTGCCACGTGTCATCCTCAGATTGGTTCTGAGTTATTTGTAAATTTTGGGCATAAACACGTATTTGTTAATGTATCCCACATTGAAACAACGTGACATCTATCGTCGCTTGATATACATGTTGGCCCTTCATCTATTAGCTTGCACTTATGGGTTGGAGCTAAGTTTAACTTGGTCTCAGAGCCTGATTTGTTTTGTTTGGAAATAATCTCTTACTTTTATATGAGAAAGGAGCATAGTTGATCATATTATAAATTACAAGTTGCAGATAAACTCCAAAATCTGGAGCTACAGTCGATTTCGAACAATCAGGGCAAGGCAAATACAGTTTCAATATAGGAGGTTATTGAAATCTACTAATTTGAAGGTTAGTTTCCAAGACCCTTTTCCATTCTTGTCAACTTGTATATGCTAAGTCATCATCTCTATTAATTTACTGAATAGGTTTCTTTCAGATAAACCATGTCACATCATTCTTGTTTCTTTGGCCGGCCATTGGGTTACTATCATTCTTTATGCACCTGTATTGTTGCTCTTGTCTTTAACCTTTTGGCAAATTGCAAATACACTTTATTTGTTAAACTTTGCTTAATTAGGTTCATTAACATACATTTTTACCATCTTTCTCCGAGTTACACATGGTGGCTACTCTTCTAACTGCTGTTTTACTGTATTATCTTCCCCTTTCAGCTTCTTCCGAGAACGCCTTTAGCCTCTCCTATAATGGAGGCAAGATCATGACAGAACCAGTCGCAGTTTCTCTCCTCTGGTTTGGTACCGGATGGCAAGAATCTGGCAGAGAAGTTATTAGAAATGCCATTACTTCCGTGACTCAATCCCGATATCCGGCCAAGAATAACGAGGTGCCCACATTGGGAGACTGGTGGGATATTGTGAGGCAGTATAGAGATGGCTCGGATGCTCAAGTGACAGATAAGTTGGACATTGCTGCAGAGTGCTTCTACACCGGCACTGAGGTCAATGTGACTCACGAACAAGTGGTGGAGATAGGAGGGTCAGTTTTCAACCAGACGTCCGTTGATGGGTTCGGTGGGAACCTGAAGTGCTCTCGAGTTTTCGAATTGAATGACAGAAGCATCTACTATGTTTTGTTTTCTCACACTGTCTTGTTCTTGTTTGGTAAGGAGCAGATGGAGCTTATTGACCCATGCAGTGGGAATTTGAATGTTTCCTCTGTAGGGGTTTTGGTTAGGTTGTTATGGGTGAGAGCTCCACAAGGTCCTTACGATCACTGTGTTGTTCGCGGGAATTACTACACGGGGCCGCCAAATGGAGACGAGAAGGTGGATAGTGTGGTGGGTTATATGCTGGGCAAGATAGCAGAAGATGTTACAAACAGAGATGGAAGAGGATGGGTCAGTAATGATGGAAGTGGACTCACAGTAAAGAGCTCTTGTGATTCTCCATTTGAGAAAGAGAAGGATGGTGCTCCTATGTTCACAGATAGGAATACGAGTTTCAATGCAGTTGGATTGAATGGCTATAGGTACATATTGCCATACATTTGGGACCAAAAAATCAATAACTGTGCTTTGAAACTCTCAGGTATATATCTATTGGGAATGAAGTGAACATTAATATTTCAATTCATTTTACATATCTCTTCAATCAAAGTCATTAAGTTTTTTACCATTTGCAGGAACATGTGGGGCTGATGCAGTATTAGTTCAGCAGCCCAAAGGGTACTTGAGTGCAGGAATTGCAGTGAATCACAGCAATGGGTTGCAGCCATATCCTCCAAACCAGAGATGTCAATGGAAACTCGACTATCCGGATGCCAAGTTCATCAGTTTCACCATCAACTACCTTTCGCTTCCAACAGAAAGTGATGATCTTCTCAAAATTTGCCAGTCAGATTCAAGCCACAAGAAGTGCTATGATTTCCAACAGGACAATGGAGATATCAGCAAGAACTTCAAGTTAATGAGCTCAAAAGCTTACATCGAGTTCACAAGTAGTGATCGTGTTCCCTTTGAGTCTAGAGGTTGGGAACTTAGTTACTCTGCAGGATTCTGCAATGGGAAGAAAGATGTTTATGATCATGAAGGTGTTGTCAGCTACACTTCAACTACAGGCTTTTCCTATGTGGAGGGACTTAGTTGCCAGTGGGTTTTCCATGGAAAACCCGGAACCCCCGTGTCTTTGAAATTCTCTCATATCAATATCTCTCGAGGCTTAGATTTCGTTGCCATATATGATGCCACAGCGCAGCAGATAGCTAACTTCTCCGGACTTTACACAGATTCTGATCTCACTCAAGTGAACTTGACTGGCCAAGTCAGGGTAGCTTTTGCAACTCAAACTGAGGAAGGGGAAGGTTGGTCAGCAAACTTTCATATCTCATCTCCCGTTGAGCACGAGAAGAAAGTGTTGCTTGTCATTGTTATTGTTCTTGTATCGGTTATAGGGCTAAGCTTGTCGCTTGCCTTCATTGCACTGGGATTGCGCAGAAGGAGAATAAAGGATGGAAACACCATGAACTCGCACGAAGGTCTGGCACTGATGAGAGTTGTGGTAAACAGGGAAGAAAACCGAATTGGGGAGGGGCCTTCAGCAGTCATTTATAAGACCATTTTAACCGAGGGGAGTTGGGTGGCTGTGAAATCTTTGAGAGATTCAGTGCTGCGAGTCAGAGAGACTTGGAACAAGAAATTCTGCTCAAGGGGTCTTCTCACCCCAACATTGTGTCCTTGGCCGGGTATGCTAAAGACGTGCGCAATGGGAGATATTTGATTCTGGAATTCTTGAGCAGAGGAAGTTTGAGTTATAATTTGAAAGAACGGGGAGAGACGTTGGACTGGGGGAAGAGATTAGCAATAGCGCTACAAATCTCCTCAGCTATCCAAATGCTGCACATGTACGTGAAACCCGCAACATTTCATGGAAACGTGACATCGGAGAACATTCTTCTCGATGAGCTGTGCAATGCAAAGTTAGCGGGTTTTGGTGCAGCAAATTACTGTAGAAACGACCAAACTGAAATGGCGGAAGATATATGGGGACTAGGCATCCTCTTCGTGGAGCTATTAAGAGGGGAGGCTCTCAAAAGTAGAAGTGCTTGTACGAAAATGTGTAGTCTCGAAGAGATAAACGAGTTCGTGGGTAAGCAGGGGCGGCTTGATCCCCGGTTGGATAGTCCCAAGGAGAAGAGCAAGATGATGGCATTGGCAAAGTTTGGTGATATTGCAAGATGGTGCATTAGCAGTAGCTTGAGTGCGCAAGTTTATGCAAAGATAGGTGATGTTTTGGCAGGTTTGAAGCAGGTGAAGAAACTATTTGCATCTGTTTCCACCTGAAAAGGGACCATCACAGATATTTCTGAAATAAAGCATCAACAAATATTATGTTACCAAGAAGAAGATACATGGGAGATGATTCTATTGTAAACAAAACCTGAATCAAATTTATAAACTCAAGAAAAAAAGAACCAAAGATGGCATTTACATGGCAGGCAACAAAGCTACTAAGAATTTACATTTCTCACCCTCAATTCCCCACACAAGCCCCATATTGATATAGGGAACATAAATGGAAAGCAAAACCAAGTTATTAAAAAAAAAGGATAGAGAGCACAATTAAACCTTTCTAATTTCCTCTTTTGTTATACCAACCCTCGAATAAGCCTATATTAAAAAATTAACAATACCCAAATCTCATTCATGAATGTGAATCCCCATCCTAGTACCTGAAACAGACCATTTCATTTACAGATGATTGTTCCACGCATCAATGAGCAAAATCCACACTCCCTACACCAACACTGGACTTGTCAATCATGCGCACGTTGTATTGTTCATATACTCTTGCTCGGTTCTCCGTCCACCACTGTTCTGCCTGTTTCTCACTAAACCGCTTCCGACTGCGTGCAAAACAGTTCAAATCTTAATATTTTGTACAAGGAAGCTTATATTAGCTCAATTTCTATATTGTTACTGAGATATGGTACGGAATCAGTAGGAGGCATAGAAAACTAGCTGATGGTGTTTTACACGTGTTTGGTAAGGTATATGGTAACTTCTTCCCTTTTTTGGGTCCAAAAATATGATTAGATAAAACAGAAACTCAAGTCAAAGATCTTTGTTAGAAAGTAATATATACCGAAATCAATACTATCATGACATAAATGGAAGGATTAGACAAGCTAAAATAGTAGTACTATACCACACATTCAATATTTATTATCTTATATAATAATAACCTATAATCATGTTGACCCACATACAAAGCATACAGGGCTCCCCCAATGAGTATCTTGTCTCAATGGCTTGATAAGAACTCATTAATTGGTCCCCCATATTACACCAAGTGTCTGCTAAAGCTGTTACTGCCAACAGGACTTCAAGTAGACAAGGCACTAGCATTTGCAAAATAAAGTTATTTCAGATTGAATATAAAATACCTGAAGCGGACACGTTTTAGATCTTTGACGCCACTAGGCAGGGAGGTTAGTGTTATATACACACAAGGCTCATCTTGTTCCACCCATTCAGTATCATTACGAGATTCACCTTCTTTCATTCTGCTCCCATTTCTAGTTATTGCCTCTGCATGGCCTTGTTTGTTATGACTCGAAATGCGGTTAGTCGTAGGAATTGACCCATTAGAAAGCAGCTGGAAGTTTGATCCATTTGAATCAGGTTCTTGGCACATTATTTGACCACTTAAACAGTCAGAGGAACCAACAGAAATATCACTAAGGGCAGGATTTGAGACCAACGAAGTAAACGAAGGAGATTTGATGGTACGAGGAGCTCCCACAGGCAGCCTTTCAGCCATGTCCTTTAACTATTAACACATATCAAAACAAATGTATCATAGGTAACAATACTAGGATGTAATATTGATGAGTAGAAATTAAATACTCAGCTCACAAAATTTCTGAATCCATCAGATACAGAATTAAGCTTCACCACTAACTTAAGGCAATATAATGATATAAATTACATAACCAAATTCTATATTGATTAAAATTTTAATTTATATCTAGATAATAAGTTTTACATTTCCACTGCATATCCGCATAATTACAAGATTAGAGTTGCCAAAATCATATATTCTAAGATTTTTAACTAAACAGAAGTGTAAATACAATTTACTGCCACAGCTATAACTAGACAGGAATTTCAAGAAAGGTTAAACATATAGATGTTCTTCCAGTTATAAAAATGTTTGAAAAAATTTCATACTCAAAGGTTCTGTTTGTTTCATTTCCCTAATTTTCTAGTTCAGATAGAGCACGAAACAAGAAGGTAAAGCAACTCAGTTCAAGAAAGGATGTTTTTCTCACAGCTTAATATTACTACCATCTTGCAACAAAGGCAACTCCTTCGATCTTATCTCTTTTCTTGTTTCCTGTTTGGCATAATTGTGACTACCATCTTGCAGAGACAGTAATATTCCTATCTAGTGTTTACAATCAGGTATTCTCAATTACTACTTGAAGTCTTGAATATGATGTCTTCTGATGTAGATAAAATATGCAATATGTAGTGATGTAATTACTGAAAAGCACATAACAGAGTAAGGTTTATTTTTCCAAATGTCTAAACAACTCTATTAATCATCATACTAACATAAAATTCTGCCTTACCTGGGCAGTAAGTGACTTGATCACTTCCTTTGCAGCTTTACATTTTCCAGTCTCTTCCCCAGCAATTGCTATTGCCTCCTTCAGTTGTTTAGTTGTTCTTTCCAACTCAATTTCTTGAAGTCGAGCTTTGCGCGTAAGATTTTCCACCTGAAAGAGTAACAGTTAGGCAAAATGAACCAGCAGGCAGTCCAGAAAACCGCATATATGATCGGGAATAAGAATCACTACATTTACAGTCTAAAGAACAACTTTAATGCAAAGGTCGATACATAACAGCCACTTCCTCAGCAGGGTGTTCCTTAGTGTTGGCAGTGCTACAGATTCGTATAAACAATTACACATACAGCCTAACTAAAGTTCATCCAGTAAAGTAAATCAGCCAACAAAAACTGTTCTCAAATCCATATGAACTTGCAAGGCACAAGCTACAAAAAAGACCAAGGGACTAATGAGGGTTGAGTGGATCTTTACGTACATACTTGAATTATACAATAAGATCTAAAGCATACCAAAAGAGACTTGTCTGACTCATACAATATTTTGCTCAAATATGATATTTTAATATTTTTCCTTTCATTCTGCAATTTTTACATGGGGAAAACTGTATCACTATATGCTTATCAAAAAAAAAAAAAAAAAAACTGTATCACTATATTGTGTTCAACACTGTCATACCATTTCAAGTTGTACAAACAAGCTAGCGCGAGATTATGCTCTCATTTACAAAGCAAGCCCAGGAATCCTTACAGATTAATCGTTGCTTTTACATGTGAAATGCAAAATAAACAGTTGAATGTACCAGCTACAAGGTGACTTCACCTCTAGGCTAGACAAAAAGTTGACTTGTACTACTTAAAGGCCAAAACTTGTGTAAGAGAATAAGTCTGGCACAGAAACCATATGTTTGGACACACTTTTGACTTTTCTATATTGCAGCCTTAAATATGGAATATATATTTATATTGTATGCTCATGTGTTAGAGAATCATGAATAAAGGTGACATTCACTGATGCATAGTTAAAAATCAAGAAAATATATCCCCATACACAGGTGATTGAAAAGCTAGGGGAGATCTATATACCTGTGCTCTTAATTTTATGACCTCTTGGCTAAGGCTATCGTTTGTTCTTTTTGCCTCATCAACAACAATTTTTGGTGTGGTAAGTCCTCCCAAAGTAGGTGTTGGAGTCGTGGAACGAGGAGGGCTGGGCCGTCTTGATATTGGTGATGTTGCTCGAGAAACAATTCGAGAACCTGGAACAGATGCTGAGAAGAACTTTTTGGATGATCCAAAGACTGGATTGAGAGATTTAGAGATATTATGCGCTCCCCACTATGAGCCTCCATTTGGAGCAGGTGAAACGCGACTGCTGTTAAATTCAAATTTCTTGTTTCTCTTCGAAGATTGATTCTCTACGTGTTTCAAGGATTCCATTGAAGAAAATCTAGCAAGTTGTGTATAAGATCTGGAGTCCATCTTATCATCTTTATCAATGAACACAATTTGGCCTTGATTGATACCTCCTCTTCTACTCACAGAAGACTGAGATGAAGCATCAGTTTCAATGGCTTTCTTAAGCTTACTAAAACAACTATCACAGACACGGTAGGGTTTGTTGGGGTTTGGCGCCATAGAAGCTTTAAGAGACTTTTTACTGCTGCAAGAGTGACAAAACACAAGTCCACAATTATAACAATTATGACGTTTCCTCTTGAAATTAAAAGGTAGACGACAGCCGGAACACATAGATTGATCAACACCAGAGACCCACTTGTGAAGGCAAATAGCTGCCGTAAAATTAGTACCACAAGCAATACTTTTCACTTGCTTATCTTTCAGAGCTTCTACTAGTGTTGGGGAGTTTCTATCATCTATGTCCCCATGACCTAACCTGCCATTTGCTCCCTTACCCCAAGTGTAAACTTCAGTTCTTGAAGTTAAAACTGCAATGTGATATGCACCACAAGTAATCTCCTCCACAAAATTCTTGGAGAGCTTTCCCTCAACTCGGGTAGGGAGCCTTCCATCAGCTTGAGGATTTCCTAGCTGGCCATAAACTGGACTGCCCATTGTGTACACATGGCCCGAGGTTGTCAGTGCAACTGTCAAACTATGTCCACATACAACTTGACAAAAGTTAGGTTCAACAAGAGCAGCAATGCACGTAGGGACAAGTTTTGCTTCCTTGTCTCCATGCCCAAGTCGACCTTTATCTCCATCTCCCCAAGTGAATAATTTCCCTGACGAACAGTTGCTTGAACTTGAATTCCCAACCATGACTTCGACAACAGCAGCAGTATGCCAAACACCGCAAGCTGCTCGCACAGTGCGGAGTCCCTTTAGTGACTCTACTTCCCTGGGTAAAGAAACACTTTTCCGGTCACCATGGCCCAAAACACCAAATGTCCCATCACCAAAAGTAAATAATTGCCCAGCAGAAGTCACGACAGCTGTGTGCCAGGGTCCACAAGAGATAGATGACACATGTATGCCCTCTAATGGTCCATTTACTCTTTTCGGGACCCAATGGCTTACTTCGTTCCCATGCCCAAGAAGCCCAAAATTGTAAGTGCCATCACCCCAAGTGTACAAATCACCAGAGAGAGTTACAGCACAAGTATGGTACTCACCACATGCTACAAGTTCAATATTTATATTAATAAGAGAATCAATCAGTTTTGGATGCAAAACATCAGAGTCCACACCATGCCCAAGCCTACCTCCAGATTCTTCCCCCCAAGAAAAAATCTCCCCTTGCTTGGTTACCAGGGCAGCATGTCGCCCACCACAAGCAATGTTCTGAACATCAAGTACTACTGCAGATTCCAAGGCTTTAGGCAACAAAGAATCAATTTTGACACCAAGAGAACTTCCAATTCTTTGAGCTCCACCACCTACAATACCATCTCCAGTACCTTCACCCCACATGAAAACATCCCCCAATGCATCACCATCATCATGACCAGAACCTTGACTTGATGAGCTAACAGCACTTGATAAACTAACTCTAAAGGCATCCATGGCCATTCCCTTCATATGGCCATGTACACTATCTGAGCCTCCTGAAGACATGGAATGAACAGAGGCACTGGGGGAGTCTAACGGGAAGAAACCCTTTGCAGGAACAGCATAAACAATCACATCTGAAAATGCTTTGTCTAAACCATTTTTGGGGGGACTTTCACATGGACTATGAAGGCGAAGGTGGTCTCCACCATCCTGGATAAAGCAAATAAATATACTGTCAATTGAAATTCTTAATTTAAGGTACATACAGAAGATGCATAAAGCTAATACTTAATACTTTTTGCAAGCTATCATTACTGCCAAAGGGAGAATTCAAAGGAGAGCTTCTCCGCGTGTATGTTCGAGGACTATTTGCCTCAGATGGGATTCCATCACTCCTTGATTCTGTTCTCCACTTCCGATGATAACCACGTGAAATTAGTGCTTTTAAACCATTAAACCACCCCTCTGCTTCATCTTTATCCTTGCAAATCTGGTACAAAAGGGTCATACTTAAAACAATTTTACAGTTGATCCTATATGGTGAAGAGAGAGGATGCATAACATAAGACTTCACAATATTCAAATGCATATAGATAATTAAATGGAAGTAATTGCCACAATGATAAATATTCTCACCAAATCCAGGGACCTGTCATTATATATAAGAGAAAATGACTGGTACTCCTTCTCAGGTCGTGGATGCCTTTGAAAGATAGGCTACAAAGGATCATGTTTAATCAGTGAAAAGAAAAAAAAAATGATGTAGTATGCAAAATATTTAGACCAAAAAACCAATATTGACTACAACAAATAGGAAGAAACAGAAGTTCAATATCATCAGCTATCTATCTACCATGTAAAATAAGTATTACATGTTAGAGAAACTAGGCAATGTTTCCACAATTCCACATATATATCTGAAACATGGCAGAATGGTTGTACCGATGATATTTTCTAAAGAACAGGATACTTACAGTACGCTGCCCAGAGATGATTCTAGACACATGGCTTAATTTAAGGTGTTTCTCTTCTTTCCCTGAGAACCATATCAAAACAGATTCGTCCTGAAAGCAATAACACAACAAAACACTTCTAAAAATAATTAGTAGAAACAATATTGACATTTATCCACAAAAAGAAAAAAAGAAAGAAAGAATTGTCATGAATATGAATATGTTATTACTAGCACAAATGTGATTCTCACACAAGTATGTAGAGAGAGAGATTTACTTTTAGTTTGGCATCAATTTACTGTTAAGATCTGATAGTCAGCATAACGCTGTTTCATATGTACCGTATTACTTTCCAAGAAGTTGGACAGTAAAAATAAATAATCTGATAATCAGGTCAAAACTCCGCATGCTTTTTTGCAAAAAGGATGGTCCCAAGCCCAGTAAAGGAGGAGGGTTACGTTAGGTTGACAGCCAGCATAACATTTGTCAAATGAACATGTTACTGTGTAGTACATAATCAGGTCGTGTTCATATAGCACATAAGTGCAGACTGAAGAGGCCTTCATGGCCAAGTTGTGTAATCCTAATTAACCCTATAGGTTTCTACTTCATAGTTCATAAAAATTCATTGTGTAAGGACAAAATTTTAGCCTGGAGGGTTGTGGTATACGTGATATTATTAACTTCCACAGTAAAATATGTGATTCCTTTTTATTTCTTTCTTTTGACACGTATATATATGTTATTTTAAAGAAAATACAAATGAAACAAAATATGGAATTAGATTTGGCAATACAGGTACATGCAGATCAATCATGCCTTTAACCCTACAATTTGACTGGGACGAAGAGTTGAACATGAAGTTTCAGGAACTCAGTGTTTCTAGGATGAGTTCCAGCCAGGTCAGCGTGTATTTGTGTGTTATGTCTACTTAATATTAATGTTTTAGTTTTACATACCTTTAAGGCCAAATTTGTATAATATTACAGTAGGCAGAAAGCTATATATATATGTGGGGGGGATAGAGGAGTCTCAGCCAAAATATTTTTGTCTTAGGCTAAGCTATTAATGAGGTGATGACACCTCGTTAAAAATCTTGGATCTGGACGGGTCGCTCCGCTCCCACCAATTCACTTGGGTGGGTATGGATGAAATTTAACGAGGTGCCATCACCTCATTGGTTTGGCTTAGGCTAAGCCAAAAATTAGGTGGCTTACATTCCTTATTCTATATATATTTGTGTCATCTATAGAAAGTTTTCAAAAATAAGTTTTAACAGAAAACATAAGGCCTTAGACCTGGTAAACTATTGAGGTGTGTCAACAGTTCCCTTTTCCAGTAACAAGGATTAAGCACAGGTAAATGAAATGCATATCTTACAAGCTGGTGATCAGGATAAATGTGGTAGAATGAAAAGAAATGAAAAAGATACAAACAACTACAATTAGCACAATGACAAAATATTAAAATACACTCACATTGGCAAGCCGGAAGGGGCAAAACTTGGGCTTTCCTCTTCTTCCATATTTGAGCAAATATGCTCCTTTCTTTAGAGCAGTTATGGCCTGTTATAAAGATCAACCAAGAACTAAACTAAGGCAAATTTATCTAAATTTTGGAGGGAGGTAAAATAATGATTTGGCTTAGAGAAAAAACATAAGTCTAGCACAAAATGACGAACCAAAATATGAAACATTAGGTGCAATAATACAACCTAATAAAAGGTACTCCCTCCGTCCCAAAATGAGTGTCCTGTTTGTTTAAATTTTTAGTCCCAAAATGAGTGTCATGTTCCTATTTTTAGACTATTATATCATTGTTTTTCCATATTACTCTTATCACTTATGAGTTGCACATGAGGTGTAGGTGGAAAAGTGTGAGTAATTTTGAAAACACATTCAATTATCTTGTAATCATTAAATTTTGCAAAAAAATGAAAACATGTCATTTATTTTGAGACGGAGTAGTAAAAAATTCAGACAGGTGCAGTCCCCACATCTGTATACTGATGACACTTTAGAAACAGATCACACATATTGAACACTTAATGCAGTGTATATTTGAGAGCCTAACCACAATTTTTTCGTTTTTGACCCACAACGTTTGAAGTTCACTAAACTACCTGAAATTAAAAACACGATATTCCATACTCCCAAAAAAAAATATATATTATACATATAAATGAGATCATTTACTAGAAATCATGTCTCTTCCTTGAACAGTAGATCAAGTTTCACATGATCAAATAATGATGTTGCAAAAGGGAAAGAATCCTCTATTTCACAATACCCTCCGATGTTATGTCCTATTTCGGATAACATAAGGCAATCTACCTATTGTACATAAATATCAAATTAGGTGAACTAGACAAAACCAAACAAAGTACTTATATCTGACTAAAAGAAGACTTCAGTCAATGGAAAATCTACATTTGGTATTTGAAGAAATGCTATCATGCCAGAAAACTATTCATGCATCCACTAACAGCAAATTCCTGTACTTGACATGACCATGTGGGATTTAAACTTCAATCGCTTTAGTCATGGACATAGCTTATTTAAGTATATAATTTGTTAGCCCAAACATAATTAAACATATCCAACTTCTCTTTATTCGGAATAGACGAAAATACAAAGTTACTCGGGATATATGACTAATAAGTGATGTCTAGAAACATGTTTCGAACATTATCTGTTTTAATTTCCTAGCAACGACACAACTTTTTTACTTAAAAATCCCTACACCTCAGTAACAAATAGTATATAGCTTCATTCTTGATATATATGAAATGGAGAGAGTGGAAGAAAAAAGAAAATGCTAGGTTTACAAAACGTTTATCCCTTCATACAATAGAGGAATCAATGAGTGCCGAATCCATCAAGATGACACAGCAGAAAGTTCAAGTCCGTATCACTCCTGAAAGATATTTATCCTTCAGGTGATTATTCTCCTAGGAATTTGGACAATTTGACTCCATGGTTGTACAGGAGACAGATAATTCTTTTGTAATTGTTTTAACCTTCTCGATGCATAAGTTGTGTTCCTCATCAAAAGCAAATGACGGTACATTTACAAGAAATGAGGAGAAGGGGTGCATCTCAAGATGAGAGGAGCTCCTCTCCTCTAAGAAAACTCACCTTTGACTATCATTTCCATTTGCCACCAAAGCCTCCCAATAATTTAGCTCTGTCTCTCTATGTCCTTCTATTCTAATTCCATTGCATTGTTGTCTTGACATTCAAAAGTGGATTAGAATCTCAGCCTCTCCACACACCCCCACCCCTGCCCCTTTTTTTCTTTTAAAGATATAAGGTCTTCATCAAACCTCACTCCCACCCTGTGTGCACGCGTATTTAAATTTCTCAGTGGCCTATATTATATCCAACTTGACAATCCATTGAAATTTCCAGTTTTATGTTCACCTGATTTTCGTTCTAGTCACACAACAATACATCATTTACGAAGGATGTTACAGAAATTATGTCTCATCACTATCATCGACTTAATCCACAAACTGTTTCTAAGAATTCATCTTTCAATCTTCACAATAGTCTCAGAGAGAGGAGTCGCTTTTCATCCACATGCATCTCTAACATTGCTCTAGGTTATAATAGTCAAACTAACCAGAACAAAAATATACAAATTAAGTGTTCATTTTAACAATACAAGAGATTTAACATTTTAGGCCATTTCAATGGACAAAATTGCAAGTAAAATAAAAGCATAAAAAGACGACAATATTACAATAATGGGGCTACTCAAAGTTTGAGAAAACAATATTTAAATTTTGTGATTAACTCTGTAGCTTATGCATCCAATTTTGAGAAAAGCTCATTTCCGGACAAATGTATGAAAGGTTTAGTTTAATCTAGCACAATAATGAAATTCAAATTCAAGGAGAAGAACTATGATCTGTAAGAGGTTTGTGATAAAGAGGTATACGACGTAAATTGTGCATAACAAAGTTACTTCATCCATCTTTCATCAATTAGTTACACAAACAATAATAAGTTCACCAGCAGACAGTCAATTTCATAAAATACGACCAATATAGCATCAAACCTGAACAAGAAGATAAATCTGGGAATCAAATCAACAAATAACAGAGTGTTGGCAACATTCTCTACTCAATTTGAGCACCAATCCCATTCTATCCATCTAAAACTTGCCATGCTACATCAAATTATCAAGTCAAGCACAATTCCAAAATGGAAAATGGAAAAACAGGAGTACCTGCTCGATGTCCCTTTCAGGGCCAGTCCTGCCAAGATCCGTGGCCATCCTATCGGTACGTGACATCACAAAATCTCCAAACAAAATCTAAACACCGACAACAATTGACTCGCCCATTCTCAAAACCAAACCCTTCCATTCACCAACTCATCCAATCAAACAGAAAATTGGCACGCTCACACAGGCCCAAATCTCTGTCAAGACTCAAATCGACCATCAGAATCACCAGCTCCACAATTCCAGTGATTGCACAATTGGTAACGATCAGCTCTTTCACATGATCAAGCGCAATGATCAAAGTGAAGACTGCGAAGTCAACTGAAGTAAACACTGAGAAGAGTCGCGTTTAGGTCTTGGGAACAGAGCCGATTGAAAACGGCGGCAAAAGTCGGCTGATTCCGATGATTAACGGCGAGCTGAAGGGAGAGAAAATCGGAGCGATAAAGTGTGGGAAAATGAAGGAAAATATGATCTGGTCAGGAGTTGCAGAAGAAGAGAGAGATAGCTTTAACGGTGAGAGGTATAATAAAAATAGTTTCGTCTATGGCTGGAAATGGGATTTGGGATTTGGGATGGAAGAAAAAGCGGAAACTGGGTCTATTGACATAATAATAACAGCCCAAGCTGTTGTCTCATATTTCAATATTGACACTTCATTTTCTACTTCTCCTTTCTGTTTGTTTCTCGGGAATCTAATGTTGAGGAATTGACACATGTTAAATTCCTACATAT
>JAYMTE010001063.1:0-14557 GCA_036897545.1 Pelargonium fulgidum
TTTGTGTATGTGTGTATATACATATATACAACTTTATGGATTTATAGCATGTGATTTTAAAACAAAGTATCCTCAAAATCAGGTCATACCTTGTATCACATGCTATTGTTACCTTTATTTAATAATCTTATTGATGTGTGTGTGTGTGGTATACTTTATAATAAAATGTAATTGAGTATCAACTGGTATCATAGAGATTCATGCATATGATCCATGCCTTGTTTGGATTACTGTCCGTAATATACATTTTTTTGAGCATGCACTGTTTATTTTTTCAACAAACTGTTTGTGAGTATGAGGCCCACTTTTTGTACATGTTACATAAGATAACGACTTAGTTTCCCTTTAAACCCAAGCAATTTTGATTACGTAAACAAAATATTACAAGATCATTCAATGAATATTTAAACACTGTTATTTCCTAGCCTCTTTCTCTTTTGTTCTGTATTTTATATGTGTCTTTTGTCAGTTGGTTTAGTTTCTAATCCATCAAAGTAATTGTTCCAGCTTGTACTATAGAAGATGGCAGACTCTGAGGATATTCAGCCACTTGTCTGTGATAATGGGACAGGAATGGTTAAGGTCTGGATGCTTGTTGTCTTTGAATTTGCTGTGAGAAATGATTTTTCTAGGGTTTTTAACGGTAGCATTGTCATTTTTTCTAATGAATATGGGTACTGTTTCAACATCTAGGCTGGATTTGCTGGAGATGATGCTCCAAGGGCCGTTTTTCCTAGTATTGTTGGTCGCCCCCGTCATACTGGTGTGATGGTTGGCATGGGCCAGAAAGATGCTTATGTAGGTGATGAGGCTCAGTCTAAGCGTGGTATTTTAACTCTAAAATACCCTATTGAGCATGGTATTGTAAACAACTGGGATGACATGGAGAAGATCTGGCATCATACCTTTTACAATGAACTGCGTGTGGCCCCTGAAGAACATCCAGTTTTACTTACTGAAGCACCTCTTAACCCAAAGGCCAATCGTGAGAAAATGACCCAGATCATGTTTGAGACCTTCAATACTCCTGCTATGTATGTGGCCATCCAGGCTGTTCTCTCCCTCTATGCCAGTGGTCGTACAACTGGTAAATATCTGAATTCATTTCACCATAACCAGTTAAGCTTGGATAAATCCTCGTAGTAGGGTTTTAAGACAGTCTTACTAGCATTTAGCATGTGCCTTACTATAGATCATTCAGTACACACGTGTGTGTGAAAGATTATGTTGTTTGCTCTTGTTTTATGGTAAAAGAGACCAAGTATCTTGTTAGGAAAGAAAGAAAGCGGCCTAATCAAAATCCAAGAAAAATATTTCACTCGTATAATCATGTTCAGTTGTGTTCGTGACTTTGCCTTGCCAACCAGTGAATGGCTGATATTATTTCCTCTAATTCCGTGTAGGTATTGTTCTGGACTCTGGAGATGGTGTCAGTCACACAGTCCCCATTTATGAGGGTTATGCCCTCCCACATGCCATCCTCCGTCTCGACCTGGCTGGTCGTGACCTCACTGATGCCCTTATGAAAATCCTGACTGAGCGTGGGTATTCCTTCACAACCACAGCTGAGAGGGAAATTGTAAGGGACATGAAAGAGAAGCTGGCGTACATTGCCCTTGACTTCGAGCAAGAGCTAGAAACTTCCAAGACCAGTTCTTCTGTCGAGAAGAGCTACGAGTTGCCTGATGGACAGGTGATCACCATTGGCTCTGAGCGCTTCCGATGCCCTGAGGTCCTCTTCCAGCCATCCATGATAGGAATGGAAGCTGCGGGCATTCATGAAACCACATACAATTCTATCATGAAGTGCGACGTGGATATCAGGAAAGATTTGTATGGAAACATCGTCCTCAGTGGTGGGTCCACCATGTTCTCAGGCATTGCTGATAGGATGAGCAAGGAAATCACTGCTTTGGCCCCGAGCAGCATGAAAATCAAGGTGGTGGCTCCACCTGAGAGGAAGTACAGTGTGTGGATTGGAGGTTCAATTTTAGCTTCTCTCAGCACTTTCCAACAGGTACATACATATTACTTGTTGCCACTTTATAAGATTCTGACATAACTATTTGCCTACAAAAACTCATCGTGAGACTTTTTATTGCAGATGTGGATTGCCAAGGCTGAGTATGATGAATCCGGCCCTTCCATTGTCCACAGGAAATGCTTTTAATTGTTTCGGGCGCAAAATTTGGAAGATTAATGACTTTTTTAGTGCATGGCTGTTACAGCTTGCAAATTTCTTACTCAACCTTTGTTTCTAGTCATTTTTCATGTCCTATATATTGCTGTGACAGTGAATAAGAGAGCACTTGAGGTGGTGATTACAGAGTTTGATTTTTTTCTTTTTTATCACTGTGGAAGAGATATTTCTATTTCTAATGGAAAGTATATGAACATGTCATGCAACTCTTCTGATGGTTTGTTGATGATCTATGGTTTGAGATGCAATTTTTGAGTTGTGTTTTTTTTTTTTTTTTTTTTAATGAAGAAATCTTCAATGCTAAATTATATTACAGAAAATGATGTGCAAAATTTTAATCTAATATAGTAATATCTGACAAACATAAATATAAAACTCGAATCAAATACATAAGATGACACGTCATATTACGCTTGAGAAGCTACCATGAAAGTCAAGCCTCACTGCAGATGAAAGACAGAGTAGCTACCTAACATTTGTTCCGTTCCGCCCAAAAATTTCACTTTTTGATTTGAACCCATTCACGAGACTCTCCATCTTCGCCGGACTGTAAATATGGAGCTGTTGATTAATGCATCTTTTACCGATCACCACGTCCTAGCCGGAAATTCCCTTTCTGGGTTTTCTTCGCCGACGAGTACACGACGTGGCTCTGACCGGAAGGTCGGTTCTCAGCTGCCTGAGAAGGGTGAGATTGTTGAAGAAGGTGGCGGCGGTGGAGGTGGCGATGGAATCGTGCACGTGGCGGTTGGGAAGTCTGTGGAAAAAACTGTAGCCTTGCTTCAGTGGACTATGAGGCGGTTTCCGAACTCGGAAATTTGTTTGCTTCATGTTCATCAGCCCTCTCCTGTGATTCCTACTCTCTGTAAGCCCTATTCAATTGCTTTTCTCTTGGTGGGTTTTGCGAGTTCGTTCGTTCTTTTTTTTTTTTTTTTTTTTTTTTTTTTGACATTTACGAACTTGAAGTTGAAATTGCTTCCTTCTTCTTGCTGACTCATGAGTGTGCAAGTTTTTCACTTGAAATCAATTATGTTTTCCAAATTTGGGTTGGTGAAAATGGTGGAACTGAATGAGATTGTTCTCGCTCAGTTCAATTTTATGTGTGCCTCCATGTAATGATGAAAAGTCTTAGATTCAAAATTGCCATTTCATTGATCTTTTATTCATTACAACTAAGAATCTTTCCAGATAGAAATGGTTCTGAATCATTTGTTTCATTTGTAATTGTTTTGTGTAGTAGGAAACTTACCTGTGATTCATGCGAATAGCCAAGTGGTTTCTGCATACAGAAAGGAGGAGTGGAAGAATACAAGGAAGCTTTTGGGTATTTACTTGAGCATTTTCTGTAGAACAAAGGTATAAAAAACTGTAATTTTTTTAATTAACATGTTATGCATTTCTATATACATGCATATTTGTTGAAGTATATTTTATAATTTAGTAGTATTGGAATATCTGTATATGCCAACTAGCCTATTGGATTTGTGAGCTTAGCTGGTGTGAAAGAATGATGACGCTCAGTTTAACATAGGAGACAACATTGGATATGATGGGATGGAGGAAAGTATGAATAGAGTGATGTAATTTATCGGATAGATAAATGGAGTGAACACAAGAAATAACGTGGTTCGTCCTTATGGCCTACATCCACACTCCAAATGCGAAAAGGGTTAGATTTGTACTCAGTATTCACTAACTTGATGTGTTTAGTACAATGAATCCATATTTATGATGAGAATAGGAGTTACACATAGTATGAAGCAAATAAAAGAATTGCCCATTAATCTTTGCTCTATGAAATCCACTTCACATGGGAAATAAGCATATTCCGGCATAGAGGAGAATTCTAAAGATTTTTGCTTAAGGATTCATGAAGCCGACTCTAACATTGTTTGAGAAATGGCATGGTTATTGTTTTATCAGAAATGATATAGCTCTATTTTCTCTTGATTTCGTGACTCATATTCCCTGAATAGTAGGATGTCTGGTAGCTTCTTGGCTGCATTCTCCTTGCTATTCTCCACTGTATCAAAGTAGGTTCCATATCTAGTTTCCAATACCCTGCCTTGAGAGTTTAGACTTGAAAAGTTACATGAAAAATGGATATTACAGATGTAAGAATCATTCTAAAATTTGGTTTGCAACACGATACAACTAGGAAACTTTTGCCCTGTGCTCATCCAATCACAAGATTCTTTTCCCTGTTTATCTAGGTTACTGGATGGCTGTACCTCTTCAATTCTCTGCATTTTCTAGATACCTTCTTCTTTTCTTCCATTCTTTACAGGAATCGTCATCTTAGGGACACTATTGTTTTCAGGTGAAAGTAACCATCAATACTTGCGAAGCTGACCAAGTTAAAAAAGGAATTGTAGATATGGTGAACAAGAATTGTATTAGGAAGCTTGTCATGGGAGCTGGACCAGAAATGTAAGTGGTTTACTGATTATTTCAGGCATTTCCCCTTGAAAATAAACAATAGTAACTAGTCTTGTACATTCTGCCAGTAAAAAGTAGTTATTGATGGTGATTTGTGGGTTTTTACTTTTCCTTTTTCTTCTTTAAAGAGCTTGCATTTGTAAACTTCTTTCATATACAATATCCAGAGCTGTTAGTTCTGTATGCCAGACATAGCAAGGGAACTAGGAAATTAACCAATATTTCGTTGTAAGTGGAGACAGTTGCGATCCATGTCAAGTCTTGTTAGTCACTTGGACTCTGAACCTAGTTTCAAGCTTCTCTCTAGTTTGTATGAGATGGAAAAAATAGACATCTCAAGAGTTACTTAGCGATTAGGGAACATTTGTTTGCAGTTACTTATCTTATTTATAAATTTCCCTTCACTTTTAAAATCCATGCCTCATTCTGCTGCTTATATTGCTTTGCTGACTTTGTGATCCTCTTTAGCCTGCTTATCTGTGCTCCCTCCCCATGACAGTTCTCCCTTTAAGAAATTCTAACAGTTTAAAGCAGTTGCATGAAGGGAAAAAAGGGTTCCAGCAAAGCATATTATGCCGCCAAAATTGCTCCTCCGTTCTGTGAAATATGGTTTATTGACAAAGGAAAACATGTGTGGACAAGAGAAGCCTCTGGAGGCCCAAGTTCCATATCTTCATGTAGTCGGGAAGAGACTACAACTGCAGAAAATATAAGGTCTAAATCTTTGCAACATCATAAGAATAAGTTACTAATCCGGCCAGAGTGTTTTCAATCCAGTTCTGGTAATGGTGTAACATTGACAGGAATTGACAATTGGGTTCAGGGTGAACCTATTGACAAAGAAGTGAGTTCATCGACCATTTTATTAAGTTCTACGAATAGATGCATTTCCCAATATCTTCAGAGTCCATATAGTCCAACAAGTAGTAGCAGTAGCTCAGGATGCAATTCTGCTGAAAGAAGGTTGTCTTCAGATTCTGATTTGAAGGTAGAAGAAGAAAACTTGTATAGTAAGGTTGCACAAGCAAGGGCAGAAGCCAACTCATCAAGGGATCAAGCGTTTGCAGAGTTACTTCGGTGCAGAAAGTCAGAAGCAAAAGCTTTGGAGGCTATCAGCAAGGTAACCATGATCTCCTAGCTATCAATCTTACATGCTGACAGTTTCTATTTGCAATTTGGAACAAATTCCAGACATGCACTCTTTGTTTTAATCGAGGAGAGACTGAAATGATTCATTAAAACTTATTTATGGTTCCAGGGGTAACAAAAATTGGTTACTTTGTTTCTTCAGGTAAAACTATTTGAATCTGCACATGCACGTGAGTCTGACCTCAGAGAAGAAGCTCAGAATGCACTGAGAACTGCAACAAAAGAACTAGAAAAGTTATATAAAGGAAGGGAAGATATTATTAAAGAGAAACAGAAAACCATGATAAGTGTTGCTCTTTTAGAGAGTCGTGCAAAGGAAGCAAACCGTAGGCATGATGAAGCTGCCAGAGAATTGAAATTAGTGCGGGCATCAGTTACAACTTTGTTGCAGGAAAAACATACTATCAGACAGCAGAAAATGGAATCTGTGCGATGGCTTGAGCAGTGGAGAAGTCGTGGGCAAGCCGGACCTGAAAACTTTTATGGATACTGTGGGTTTGTGGGGGATTTGCCTTTGTTAGCAGAATTTTCACTGGAAGATCTGAAAACTGCAACATGTAGTTTTTCCGAGAGCTTCGAAATTGGACAAGGAGGATATAGTTGTGTCTATAAGGGGGAAATGTTGGGTCGAACTGTTGCAATAAAGATGCTGCATCCACATAACTTGCAAGATCAATCTGAGTTTCAAAAAGAGGTAGGGCATCTCAGCATAATAGTTGCTTCTGGATTGTTGCCATCTTTATTGATCATCCATAAGAGTGCAGGTCAAAAGTATATTGATTATTTTCCTTAACTTTAGCCTAAAGATATTTTGCAAGGATGCATAGAAATTCTTGCTTCAATCAAATTTGTCATGCAGGTTAAAGTTCTTGGTAGACTACATCATCCTCATCTGGTGACTTTGCTTGGTGCATGCCCTGAAGCTTGGTCCCTGGTATACGAGTACTTGCCCAATGGGAGCCTGCAAGAACACCTTTTTCGAAAAAGCAATACTTCTCTCTTGGCATGGAAGATCCGAACACGCATAGTTTATGAAATTTCAAGTGCCCTTTGCTTCTTACACTCTTCCAGACCTGAAAAGATTGTCCACGGTGATCTAAAACCAGAAAACATCCTTTTGGATTCTGAACTCAGCAGCAAAATATGCGAGTTTGGCATATGCAGGCTTGTTAGCAAGCAGACCCTACGTTGCCCAAGTTTCCGCCAGATTACCGAGCAAAAGGGTGCTTTTATGTATACAGATCCTGAATTCAATAGAACTGGAGTACTGACACCCAAGTCCGATATCTACTCATTTGGGCTGATTATTTTACAACTACTCACCGGCAGGACTGCAATTGGATTGGCAAGTGTGGTGTCCATGGCTGTGTCATGTGGGAAATTAACATCTGTTTTAGATTCCTCAGCCGGGGAATGGCCTACATTTGTGGCAAGCCACTTAGCAGACCTGGGTCTGCAATGTTGTCAGTTGAAAGGAAAGGATAGACCCGACCTGAAGCCATCTTTGGTGAGGGAGTTGAAGCAGCTGTGTGCCCCTGATGAACGGCCGGTGCCATCTTTCTTTTTGTGCCCCATTCTTCAGGTGAATAATGCTTTACATTTATATTGTTAATCTGAGCATATGATTTGCAGCCTTGGTCTTCAAGTTATTGTGACACCTAGATAAAAGATTGGAAATTCTTGTTGAATTAGGTTCCTGTGCTTGTGAGCATGCTTTATCAGGCTTAAATATGCTCATAAAGAATCAAATCCAATAGGGTTGTGTCATGTTCGTGTCGTGCTGCAGACTGTTTGTATTGGATTATGCCCGTCTTCCTTACATATATTGTGGGTTGCTTTCAGGAAATAATGCATGACCCTCAAGTGGCAGCAGATGGTTTCACATACGAAGGCGATGCCATTCATGGATGGTTGGAGAACGGCCGCAAAACCTCTCCGATGACAAATTTGGAACTGAGTCACTTGCATCTCATTCCTAACCATGCGCTGTGGCATGCAATTCAAGAGTGGATTTGTAAATCTTGAGCTTCCGCACCCATGAATCCATGTACGTATATAGTTAGAATTATCAGTAGATTCGTTGAACGAAATGTGACAAGAGTAGGAAAACCATATACCATATGTAAATTCTTGAAAACAATTTTCGTGCAATAATAGATTGGATTCATTACTCTCTCAGAACTTTCATGTGTCCCAAGTTCATCGCTTTTAAAAGCAATGGTTTTGCTCGATTAGCAAGAACAAGATACGATGAGAAGATTCTGAATCCTGTGTTCTTGTTGATCTAGCAAAATCATTGTAACAACAATGTGGAAAAACATAACAAGCAGTTCGGTTTGCTGATATTCTATTCTGATATAAACATACATAGTCTAGGCAAAGCACTATCTCTAGCAAACACATTTTCTGGTTTACTCCAACTACTACATTACTTAGTTTTATGCAGAGAATCACTCTGAAATCCAAAACATAACACTCTAGACATTGTAGTAAGCGAAAGCTGCTCAATATCCTACGAGGATCCCATCTCTCGCAGCGAGCAGAGAATCACTAGTCTGATTCTCAGTTTCATAGAAAGGATGTTCCTCTTCTGCGCTCTTTCTTGCTTCATCTTCTTTGCCACTCAAAAGCGACTTGGACTCCTCCATGCCTTCCCATTGCTCCTCCTCCTTTTCCGGGGCCAGGTTTTCTTTGAAACTTGCTTGGCACTCAAATTTCACCACTTCCCGGGATTCAATGACACTGCACAGAGATCTTGATCTGTCCACTTTCTTGCTGATACTGAGAACTTCATCACTTTTCTTTGATTTTCCCACTTCCCGGCTCAAATCTGCTCCGGGAAACTGATTTTCCAGGTTCTCCAAACCTGAATGCTCGTTGTAATGAGAATTGCTCCTCCCGTACGTCTCCAAAGGCGATTCCTTTAAAACCATTGCCTTGGAAGATCTCTCGCAGAAGCTCCCGAATCCTTGAATCCCTCTGCTCACCTTCCGGGCATGATCTCTCTCTTGTTTCAGGAGAGGACCCATTTCGAGAAGCTTCATTATTCTCTCGGATTTCTTCCGAACAGCGAGACCCCAATTGAATCTGCAACATTAACAAGCTTCTTCTTCAGTTCAGATCACTCCAAAGCTAAAATTCATCAGAAAAATGAAAGATTCTGAAAAAGTTAAAAAAAATAAAAAAAAAAAAAAAAAAAAAAAAAAAAACTAAAAACAGACCCTTTCTCATCAATATACTGAAAACACTCCATATCCTTGAAGACCTGAACATCATCCTGAAACTCCTTAGCTACACTCTCTGGTCCATGAGTCAACAATCTTTCCAGTACTATCAGTGAATTGTAAGAGACCCTCCATGTCCTTTTATCGAAGCTCGAAAATCTGGAAACAAATCATAAACCCGAAACAGATCATGAAAACTGAGAACAAAACAAAACAGAGCATGTAAAATGAAAATCAATCAGAAACAGAAACCTTTTATGCAGAATCTCAACAATTCTCCAATAATCATCAACTTCAAAAGCAGCCCGAGAAATCGAGCCCAAGATTCTTGAATCCGGCGCCCATGGATTTCCATCTGTAGCCTCTTCAGTCATTCTTGATCAAGAAAATCAAGAAATCAAAAAACAAACTCTTAATCAACAAGAAAAAAAATGTTTTTTTTTTCTTACAGAAACTCACAGTTGTGCTGGTGTGACATCAGTGAGAGCCAAACGAGCAATCTTGATCTTCTCCTTGAAGAAAAAAGAAGCTTGTTTCTTGAATTCATGGAAAATTGGTGTGCCCATCTTGTTGCTGCTACTAATGTTGTTGCTCAAGATTGACATATCTGATGCCATATTGGAATCAAGAACTATCAGATCAAAACAGCAAGAAAAATAGAAATGGCGTAAGCAAGAAGGAGCACTAGGACAAGAAGCTAAAAGCACAACACAACTAATCCAACAATTCAAGGAGTAGATTTCTCCATCAAGATCTTGATGTGAAGTGAGACTTTGGAAACATTCAAATCTCAATAATTAATTATTTAATGACATGGAGAAAATTTCAAAGCTATAGCGATTAGAACAATGTAGGAGTGAAAATGGTATAAAAAATAAATAAATAAGACTGTACTAAAAAATAAATACAAAAATATGTATATAATATGGTGGTGAAGTCAACATCTCCACACATCACACAGTGCTAGTGTTATCTGATTTGGATTCAAATTTTGAATCTGAAAATTTCTTGGGCAAAAATTGATTTAAATATTAGTACCATAGTGGATTAGGAACTGAGGATTAGCCATGACATATCAAAGTTTAGCATGCACGCTATGTGTCAAAAATAAATAAATTTTGACTTACTAAAAAGTAAAAAACTATGATATAATTATGAAAGTGGATTTGTTGAGCAAATATTTTTAAAAATTAAATCAATTTTTATATACCCAAAAAAAACATCAGTACAAAGTTGAAAATGTCAACAGTTGCTTAACCATGACATATTATTCATTAAATTAGCCTAACTTCATTGAAAACAAAACTTAAGCCTAACAATAATAAATTGATATACTTACATGTTCTCCATGTGGCAATTGTGTTCTTCATTTGGCCTGTATCTTATGAAATGAACCCAATCAATGAGAATCTATTTAATTTCCAATAATATTATGCGAAAATGAGAGATCAACTGATAGATTTCAAAAAATTGTCATGTTTTCTGACAAATTGATTTTAATGATTTCCTGAATTGTTAAGGAACAAAAAAAAAACAAAGAAAATGCAGTCTCAGCCGGCCAATTTGTCTGAAGTTTATTTTTTCCCAGGATCCATAGGCTTTTTTTTTTTGTCTTCTACAAGAACAACCCAAGTTTAGCCTACAAGACATGGGCTTTTTCAAGTTTCAACCCAAACCCATTTCACTTACATGCCCATTAAAAAATGGGCTAAATCTATTTAGCTAAAAAATGTACTCAGACTTGAGCTAAGCCGAAGGCCAATATGATCCTCAACACAGCAGATCAGACAGTCATTTTCAGATTGGGTAGGCTGAAGAATTTCAGAGATTTTTCAATCGGACTGACCAGGGTTTTGTGGTTGCCTTGGCAGACAAGGAACCTCTAGGGAAAGGGACAAAATTGAGCAATCTTAGTTCAGAAATTAATGACAAAAATGACAGCTTGTGTTTGTTTGTTCCTGATACTGATAACAGATAATAAGCCAACTTCAAACCACTCTCATTACTGCAGTTTTGCATTTACTATTTTCAACTCCTTCAAGTTGGTAGTTAGATGTTACAACTAGGAATAGAGAATTATCAATGTCAAGCCTAATCTTTGTCAAATTGTGTTTTGCTTCTACTAGCAGGCGTGTGTTTACACTTTGATGCGCTATTTTCTTCGTCTGTTGATGGAAAACATTTTGTTGATTTGATTTATTTCAATTCGAACTACGTATCAGATAACACGCGTTAAGAGAAGACAAGGGCGTCGCATTGAAATTTAGAAATGTAATACATAAATGTGTGATACTATTTGAAATCTCTATGAGAAGTTCCAAGAGAAGCTCCTTAAATGTGTTTGATGGAGAATATTGTGAAGCAGATGTATTGAATCAGTACATGAATTTAACCAGTTGAATTAGATTAAGTTTGTCTTTGAGTCAACCGGATTGAACTTAGCAGTTACTTATTGTATGAATTGTGCAAGTTGTGTGGAGACTAGTATCCAATATACTGTGTATCATCACACACATCAGACTTTATGAAAATTCAGTAACTCAACTTTAAGCTTCAAGTCAAAATAACGACTGATCTTTTATTTAGAAAAAAATCGATAATTTTCATGACAAATGTTAGTTCTTTATACGACTACTATCCGTAAGGCAACAAAAAAAAGGATTGTCCAACTATTTAGCAGCTGTCTCTATATCTTCTATGCTGTGTTTTCTCCTACTACTTACACCTGATCTCCATATTCTTCCCTCTAAAGAAATGACAATTACAGACACATCATCATGGTATCGCCTCCGGTCGCCTTGGGGAATATCCAGCAACTCATGAAAATCCATGCCGGCTTTATTCGCTGCTCGATAAATCACTTGCTCAACAAGATGTTGCGCTGGGTCTCCCTCGGGTTGCAATTCAAGAAAAAGCTCTACTTCAGAAACAGCTTGCTCATTTGTGAAGAACTGGTTTAGCCCATCAGAGAATAGTATCAAGAAGTTGTCTTTGGGGCCTAAACTGTGATGGTACAGAGATGGATTGCATGTGATGTATGGGTCAGTCCCTAGATAGTCAATTCTGAACATCTTGAGAAGTGCTTTGTTCCATTTTGGCTGCATAAGTAAGAAACAGCAAATCAGTAATGAAATTGAATCAAACACGAGAAATGTGAAGATATATAGATTCCAATCCTTTAAAGAGAGGCAAATGAATTTGTCAAATATTTGTTCTTTACGTATTGACAGTTTATCATAGAAGTCTGTGTTCTGTTACATACACAAAACATGCTGATCCAAAGCCAATAGCAACAGAATCATAATCATCTAGGGTTGATTCCACAGTTTATGTTGAGTATATTGAAGATGCACGAGCATCGTTAGGGCGCTACTAACATTTTAAAACTCATAAACTCGTTTTCTGAAACAAACTTTTGAGGAACTTCACAAATGGAAAGTTCAGTGTTACAACTAATCTATCAAATAATATGCTATACTTGGATCATAAGAATCAATGCATTAGCAAAAGAAACATGCACATTCAACACTCTTTTGAAAAGTTGTTCACAGAAAAAAAAAAGCAAGAACTTTATAATTTAAACATACATCTTTGAGGAAACCGGCACCAAAAGCTCGAGTGACCTTCAAGGAACCTTTAACTCGATCGTTCATCAGTGCATCAGCATCATCCGGATGCTCAGCTATTATTCTCCGAGCTTCCTGGAATCGAAACAAAAATTATAAACATGACAAACAGAACAAAATATATTCTCAATAGAAACTACATATAAACTAAGAACACATTGTCTTTACCTCATCAACACTAGTGCTGTGATCCTCAGTGAGCTGAACAGCATTCAAACCTGGGGATCGATAAGACATTTCGCCATCCGATAATTCCTCATTGATCCTCTCCAAATTGTTCCGAGACTTCGCCAACCCATAATCAGGATCGGCCTTTCGAGCCAAAACTACTCGGCTGTCACCCACATTCATCACATAAACATCCTCTCCTTTCATCAGCATGACAAGAACACAAGAACCCATTAATGATAGTTCAGGATTTTCAACAAGCATCTTATCTGCAATGTCCAAAAACGAATCCTCTGTCTTCTTCAATGCCAAAGAAAGTGCATTCAACACAACCTTATGGTTTCTCAATCCAGACCCCAAATGGGTTCTTCCAAAATCTGTAGAATCTTCTGTTTCAGGATTGGGATTTTCAGTAGCAACTATGGTGGGTTCAAACTTGTCGTTCCATAGGAGACCCTTGAGCTCCTTGTGGACATACGAGAACAGATTCGAGAGAAGAAAATCGGGAGCGTCTGGTCCGTTGAATCCGTCGTAAATTCCGACGAAAACCCAGTCGTGCTCGTCGGAGACGACAACGTGCACTCTGTCCTCGCCGGCTTTTCCTTGAGCCCATTGCAGATTCTGAGAGTTCAACAACGAGTCGTCGTCGTCTACGAAGAAACCTTCGCTGCCACTCACAGTCGAATCTCCATTTTTGTTAACAATCCAATCAGTCTCTTTCATTGCCTTAATCGGCGCAACAATCGATTTATGTCCGCGATACGTCTTCTTCGAGAAGGCTCTCTTCAGAACCGAACCCATTGATCCTCTGCTCGATCGGAATTTCAAGCGCCGAATCCGAAACTGATCGGAATCGGGTCTCTCAATCGGACCCGACATAAATCCTCTCTCCATCGGTCCAGAAAAGAACCCTCTCTCCATCGGACCCGAATCGGGGACCCGGTCGAGAGTAGCCGAAAACGGGCCGGAACCCATCAAGTTCCGGGGAATCGGGTGCAGAGGAATCGACGAGAAAGACGTGGAGCTCTCGAAAGCAGCGGCTCGATCGACGATGCCGGAAGAGTAGAAATCGGCCATGGAGGTGGAGAGAGGCGTCGATGTGTTGGCACTCACCGAGCCGCCGGAGATTGTACGGAAGGTGGTGGTTTCTTCGTATTGGGTTTTGGACAACGAGGTCCGAGACTCTTCGGGTCGAATGTAGCAGAAGGAGTGACCCAGACCTTCGTCTGGAGGATCCATCGCATATACCAAATCGGGTTCCCGGCGAGCAATGTCGCCGGAGAAACATGCACTAAACTTCCCCACACCGTTACCCATTGAAAAAAAAAAAAAAACTGTTTTTTATTTAAACCCAGAAAATTTTTTGACAGAAAGAAACATATATTTTTAAAAAAAAATCAGACGAGAACGATAGAGAAGAAAGAAGCCGAAGCAGAGAAGGAGAGACGAAGAAGAAGACGGTGCGTTGACTTTATATGTAAAATGTTCAAAAGAATTAGGAAACAATTTTTTATACATAGAAAATTCCAACGTTTGAAATAATGTTGCTGTTTTTTGTGAATTTGTCTGGAGTAACCGTTGACTAAGAGGGCGTGGAAAGGACGCGCTTTCGCATGGTTGGCGCGTCAGGATAAGTTTTCTCTTTTGTGGGTGAAAATAGAAACAAACGCGTGAGGAAGCGAAATTAAGGGCTTGTTTGGTAACACTACTCAAAAGCCAAAAGCTCTTACACATCATATGAAACAATGTCA
>JAYMTE010001064.1:0-14553 GCA_036897545.1 Pelargonium fulgidum
TCCATTTTACTTGAATCCCTAAGTTCGAATACTTAGGAGAAGCATGATTTGATTGTGTTTGTGATTGGATTCAATTTTGGTTTCCAGTAATCTTATTGTTTTGAAATTATGCTTAGAAACAGAATATATGTGTTGCTTACGGCAGTTCCTTTATCCATCTGAAGAGGACCTGTATAAGCTGGTGAGGTTCTTTGTGGAGAGGCTCTCTGAGTCTTCGGGAGCTCGTGAATCTGCTCGGATAGTGGATGTAAGTGCTGCAACTAAAGTAAAACACGATAGTGGTGGAAGTGCTTCGGAGGAATGGATAGACAAGAGTGGTGATGAGGAGGTGGATGTTTGTTGTCAAAAAGTTGAAGACATACTGAATGATCTTCAGTTGAAGACTCGAGCCCCCGAGTTTGAACATCCCTTCATCAGCGAGCTCAATAAGGAATATTGTGTTCCGCGGAAGATAGATGAAGTTGCTATTCGGGATGTATCCGTACCTGAGATTGATGGATGTAGCGAGGTTCTAATAGAAGAACCTGGGAATTTAGGAGATGATGCAACTAATAATGAAGGAAATGTAGACCAAGGAGATGATAGACACAGTCTATTTCTTGAGCAGAAAGTAAATTCTATCGAAGAGCAGTCTTCAAAGGTATTTTGAGATAATTTAAGATGTTTGGGTGTCGGATGGAAATGTAGACCAAACTAAACATATTTTTTAATAGAATAATTGATTATTGTCAATGTTTATTCTTTGTAGATGAAGTTTGAGATCGAAACATTACGGGATCCAGAAAAGGTCCTCAAGGAGGAGATGACTGCAAAGACTTCAGAAATACAAAATCTTGAATTAGAACTTGAGTTGTGGAAGGAAGCTGCAACAATGGTATTTGATGACCAACATCCTATTGACTTCTATATTGAGCACCTCAATGAGCAAGTAGATGCTAGAAAGCATAGCATTTTGGAACTGGAGGCCCATTGGTAGGATATAGCATAATATTAATTTATCGTTAATATATAATCATTGTGGGAAAATATACCTTTTGTTGGTTAGCTGTTGTATGCACGTCGCAAGACAATGTAGTACTCTGAAGGAATTATCCACTTAAAAAAGATAAGACCTTTTTTTTCTCTCTAGGATGTAATATATGATCTTGGCGGTTGTCTTTATGTTTTATAACAGGGATACTTTTAGAAGTCCTTTGGAAGAGAAAAAGAGAAGTCTTGAGGAGTCTCTATATTCAACCATACCAGGATCTCAAGAAAAGCTTCAAAATTTGAAACAAATTGAGCTGGAAACCCAGTCCATTTTATCCGAAATGCGGAAGAGGTATATTAGCCACAATGATATATCTAATTATTAATGATAATATTCTTGCAGTTGTTGATCTTTTTTAAAGGTAAATTGTATATATTTATTCTTGTGACTACAAAATTATAATATTCATAACATGTCCACCAACCCAACCTTGTACTAGTGCGTGGCCTGTTTATCAAACTGTATTCTTCTCATGGTCAACATTCAAAACATAATCTGGAAATGATGGTGCTTCTTGTTCGTAAAGTTTTTATAAACTATATAGTTATAAACTTTAGTTAAAAAAAGCAGTGCCAGACTTGCTATAGGAAAATGTAATAGATAGAGAGAGGTGGGGAGTGCTGGTCTTTTAGTAATTACTCAAATGAGAATGCTCATCTTCTTAATAACATTTGTACATGATAGGAATAAATCTAGGATATATAATTCCCTCGCTTGTAAACTAGGAAGAGGGTGTTTCTTTGTAGCCAAAAGGAAGGAAGGAGGGAGGGAGGAGTTTTTTAGAGAGAAAGAGAGAGTTTTAGAGTTTTTTACAATCCCACTTATAAAAAATTCCTTGTATGTTCAAATTGTTTTTTTTAGTTTGTTATAAATCTATAATCGGATGAATGTAATTTTGTGGGTTGTAGAGAAATTGATTCAAGTTTTGATAAAATTATATTTGACCTTGTTGTTTGCAAATCTTGTCATCCAGGGATGAAGAATACAGCAAACTTACTGCAGATCTCAAGAGGCAGCACAAAGTGCCCTCTAGGAGATCATACATACAACGCATAACAGAGATCACAAAAAACAGTCGGAAACAAGATGCTGGTATAGAGCGGATCTTAAAAGAAACTAGGGAGCTCCAATTAGAGAGCAATTCTCTTCAAGAACGTCTTCATCGATCTTATGCTATTTTAGATGAAAAAGTTTTCAGGTATGGATTGTTTCTTATGGCAGGTTTGTTATTTGATTGTTGTGCCGTTGAAGGTGACATATTGACATTTATTTGAGAAGAAACTAATCAAATATTAAATTATTGTCCCACGTAGATGAATTTTGTGTATAAATTTCAGTGTAAAAGAACAAAAATAAGAGATGTGTATATGTGCAGGGAAGCTAAGAAAGACTCTGTAGGACGGCAAGCTTATAGGCTTTTAACGAGCATCCATGAGAGCTTTGAACAGATATCGGAGAAAATTCTGGCCACTGATAGAATACGAAGAGAAGTGGCCGAGCATGAAAAGAAGCTAACGGTGATGGCCTCCCGGAGCTTGAACTTGGACAAGCTCCAAGCCGATCTTGATTCCATTAGGAAAGAAAATGAATACCTAGAGCAGCAGCAGCATCCATCTTAGTTACTATCTTTGTACCTTGAAATCAATTCTCTCTTTTTCTAATGTACCTCATTATTTTGCTAAATTACTGTATTCTTTCAAGAAACCTTTTGTTTGAAGCAGAACTTGTTCTGCTAATTTCTCTTGTTGCTTTTTAATCAAGTTTTGATGATTTTATTAGGTTTGAATAGCGCTAAAAATAGTTTAACCAATTTCCATTTGTATTGGACAAATTGAATGTGACCCGCTAAACCGTCTGTAACCCGCAACCAGGGGCGGACCCACTCAATGAGTTGTGGGGTCAGCTGGCTCCATATTTAAAAAAAAAAAAAAATCTAATATTTTTACCATGCACTATTGAAAAATATACATATTTGTGCTAATTCACCTCATATTTTAAGATAATTATCATATATTGAAATTTTTGAGTCTGCCACTGCTCGCAACTCACAAACTGTTCAAAAATACTGAACTGAACTCATAAATGATTCATGAGTTACAAAACTTAAAACCGCAACGAATGACTTGGGCTTCTTATTTTCATAGATAGAGCAATAACCCGCCTATGAACACCGATTGGAGGCTTCGATAATATTAATAAAAAAGGGAACATTCCACAAATGAGTTGCTTGTATTAGCAGAAATATATTGGTATTCACAATTATTCAAGAGGTAGTGGTAGTTGCTCCAACTCCAACACATTGCATTGCTGCATTTTATGGGAATGTGGGGACCCAACACCCAAACCTAAACAAACAACGTTTCAATTCGTTTCTGGAAAAAAATGACAATTATAATTTTATAAACTTAAACCAGTTTTGATATATTAAAGAATTTAACTATAAACTTAATTTAAATAATCTCTTATCTATTGTTACAAATATATTCAAAATTGTAACTAACTCATGAATAAGTAATTAAGATATGATCTTTTATAAAAGAAAATAATAAAAAGAAAGTGTGCAATTCACATAATACCTACCCAAAATATTAGGGCATCTTAACAAATTAATGTGTTAGAAACTATTTAATGACCAAAAAAATAGGTAAAGACAGATTAGTTTGTTAAGTAGTTACTTCAATCTGATCATTAGTCTTAACTTCAAAATTCATAATTACTTGCATTACAAGATAATAATTACATATATAAATAAACTCTGAATTTGTTATAGATTTCAAAATAAACAAAATGAATATAGTATATAATTAAAAACCCAGCTCATAATTGTTCTTACCAACCTTCTATATGGCCAAGATCCAATGGTTTGACTCTTTCCATGACAATTATGTTTCCTTAACTTCACAGTAAACTAACAACTATTACAATATAAAATAAAATAATAATAACAAGAATAAATAATAATAATAATAGCAAGAATAAATAATTGTCTTTCTTCTTTTATAGTTAGATTTTGTTTGCTTTTTAATTTTTGAGAGCATATCAATCTTCTTCTACATGCATACCTATCTCATTTCCTCAGATATTAGCTTCTTCATCAGCTTCATTTTATCAGATTATCACTGAAACTATTAATTTAAATTATTAAGTGTATAATATATGTGATCCAATATATATACTCATAATTTTTGTGGGTTTTGGCATGGCTATGGTGGGAAGCTTTGTTTCTCTTCTGGGAAAACATGGCACAAGATTCATCAAAAGAAAAGATAGTGATGCTGGAGAAGCAGGTTTTTTTTTTTTTCCTTTTCACTTTTCATTGTTCTTATAGACACACATTTTCTTTTTCATATATACTTATTGTTTTTATTTTTCCAATTTTTTTCCTCCATTTTCAGATTGTGTGTTAACAAAGCTCTTTAGTCATGAAACTGGGTTTTTAGTTCTTTTCTGAATATTGTATTTTTTTGAAGGGTTAATAATAGTGGTTTTGAGTATCATAGAATTGGGTTTCTGATATATATATTCTGATACAAAGTTAATGAATTATGTAGTTGAAGTTTGGCTAATCTGTTTTGAGTTCAGTCCTTGATTCTTTGAACAGTTTATTAATGTATTTGTATTGTGCCATTGTTATCAACAAATTTGAATCAGTCTTTGTTCCTAGAGTTCTCTAATTTGGGACTATAAATATCCAGAGTCTGGTGAACTAGAGGAAGCTCAACCTCATCTATCTTAATCAACCAACCAGCATGTTGTGTAATCACATTAGTTCTTTCATGTACTCTAGTTCACCGGACTCTGGATATATATATTATGCCACAAGAACTAATGTGATTACACAACATGGTCTGTATTCTGGTTGGTTGATTAAGACAGATCAGGTTAGGCATGAACTTCTATGGATTCCAATTCGTGTGCTTTCTGATAGCAGGTCGAGCACTGGAAGAGCTCAGGAGTTCTCTATACAATGAGCTTCGTACTTCAGAAGGAGCCAAGCGTCAGCAGCAACGACTGTGTGGACCAGTTGTGGCAATGACCTTCAATTTTGTAGTAGCTGTTGCCATAATCATGGCAAACAAATTAGTGTGCACCTTTTCCTTCTTTGAAAGATGTTGCATTTTGTAGGATACAATGAATATTGAGTCTCATTTTGTGCTTGCAGGTGATGGGAAAAATTGGGTTTAATTTCCCAATATTCCTCACATTGATACACTATGCCACTGCTTGGCTTCTACTAGCATTTTTCAAAACACTCTCATTGCTTCCAGTCTCTCCTCCCACCAAAACCACACCCTTCACTTCTCTTTTCTCCTTAGGTGTTGTCATGGCCTTTGCTTCTGGCCTTGCCAATACCAGCCTCAAATATAACAGGTTCGTTTCCCGATACTATTTGTTGATGCACGAAATAGTAGAGCGTGTAGGCAAGACTCGCATGACATCTCAACTGGCAGCTCTTGAGCACAACCTGCAAAACTAGGCCTCGGGTGTAAATTGTCTCCTGAGGCCCCTCCGACGCATAAGTCAGATATTTGAATAAGAAAATCAGAATCGTAACAAGCAATAGTACGTATGCTACTAAAAAGCGTCAAGAGCCTCAAGGAGACAATCTCCACCTAAGACCTTGTTTTTCATATTGTGCTCAAGAGCTGCCAATTGGGAGGTCTATAATCAAGACTCGTGTGACCTCCCAACCGGCAGCTGCGAAGCACCACCTGCACAACAAGGCCTCAGGTGAAGATTGTCTCATTGAGACCTCTCTGATGCCCAAGTCAGATACTTGAACAGGAAAAGCAGAATCGTAGCAGGCAATAGTATGTGTGCTACAAAAAAAGTCTGAGGCCCCGAGGCCTTGTTCTAGAACTGTCAATTGGGAGGTCACGAGAGTCTTGCCTACATGCTCTACTATTTCGTGCGTTTTCCTTGCCCCTTTGTTTTCCATTTCCCTCACTATTGAGCTGATCATGTGCAGTGTTGGTTTCTATCAGATGGCCAAAATTGCTGTCACTCCCACCATCGTTTTCGCAGAGTTCGTGCTCTTCAAGAAAACCATTTCCTTCAAAAAGGCGAGCTCGTAGATTCAGTACTATTCCATCAGTTTCTTTCATGAACTCCCATTTCATGTAAGTAACAAGAAATTATGGTTTTTGTGCAGGTGTTGGCTCTAGTTGTTGTCTCAGCAGGTGTAGCAGTAGCAACTGTAACAGACTTGGAATTCAATTTCTTCGGCGCTTGCATTGCAGTAGCTTGGATTGTCCCGAGCGCCATAAACAAAATCCTCTGGTCGAACCTGCAACAGCAAAGCAACTGGACCGCTCTTGCGTGAGTAATTCACGAGACTGATATGCATCAAGTCGAGTAACTGATTATCATTAACTCGGTTTGTGATTCGTTGTATGGTAGGCTAATGTGGAAGACCACTCCAATAACGATCTTCTTCCTAGTAGCTCTCATGCCATGGTTGGATCCGCCAGGAGTTTTGTCCTTCAAGTGGGACATCAACAGCTCATCTGCGATTCTGGTATCAGCAGTTCTCGGTTTCCTCTTACAATGGTCGGGAGCGTTGGCGCTAGGGTAAGCCCATTCTCAACCCGAAAAGCTCTCATTTCCCTGCCTTTCAGTGGTTATAAAAATGTGCACATTGCATTGCAGAGCAACTTCTGCAACCTCTCACGTCGTGTTGGGACAATTCAAGACCTGCGTGATCCTGCTCGGAGGCTATCTGATATTCAGCTCGGATCCGGGATTCACGAGCCTTTGCGGAGCAGTGGTGGCCATCGCCGGAATGTCGGTTTACACGTCACTGAACTTGCCGCCATCTAATGCTGCAAAAGCTGCATTACTTGATGCTCAAGGCACCACACAGTCTGATACAACCAAAACTATAATTGTTGTCTGACAAAAGGATGTATATATTGGTTTGGTTTTATATCACATTTTCCTATCACTCATATCAAATGTATATGAACATGGTGCATCTCCAAATTTGGATAACAAAACACGATCGGGAAAGAAAAATACAAGTCATACGAGAATGATGAACATAACAGAGCCCGAAAAAGCCAGTAGTCAATTGAAACAAAAGTAGCAATTCTCATATACCAATTACAACTTCTGTATAATTCATAATTTCTAGCTACCCAAAAATTAATATAGAGGTGAGGTCATCTATCTGGAAGGGGAAAAAATGGGTCAACCCACCACCTACCACTCTATATATTTCTATATCTTAAGACTTCATCACAAAAACAAAAAAACAAAAAAAAACAAAAAACAGCCAAAATGTTGCCTACCACTGAATGAAAATACGACAATCGAACGAACCCATCTCCTTCGGATTTAAGAATGGTCAGCATTGTCTATTATCCCCAACCAAGACGGAATTGAAAATTCTACCAGGCCGCATTATATATTTACACTCAGCTCAGGCCACTGTTTATACTCACCCAAACTTCCTTTGATACACAAGTGATGTATATTCCTCCAGCATATTTCGGGCTCACGGCATGTTCTGGCTGCAGCTGCAGCTGCTCAGAAATTGGTGTTCCAGTTCATTTGTGCATGTTGAGGCTGTTGGTAAACACCGGATTGGGGTCCGGCATTTTCAACACCGCCAACCATGGCCTGAGACTGTTGCAAGAGCGGGAGAACAGCGGATGGAGCAGCGATAGTTTGAGACGGTTGATACATTCCAGCGTAGGCACCATGGCCAGCTTGCATAGGCGAGTATGCGACGTGCTGGCCCTGAGGTGGTGGGAGGCTATACAAAGAACTGACTGGCAGGCACGACATATCTTGGCTAGGTGCAGAAAACCAGACGGCTGGACCTTCACTCTGCCATAACAAAAATAAATGTTTATGAATTTAAATCAAAACCAACTAATTTAATGTTCGAAAATATACAATATATCACAAGATTAAACCGTTTTTTAACAAAATAAAAGAAATAAAAAGAAAAACCAACCAATTGTCCGGTTGTGTAGACATGGTTTTCCTTCAATTGAGATGCTGGATGATCCTCGCCACCAGTAGAACTTCCGGTGGAGACAGTTGGGCTGGGACCATAACCGACGTGAGAGGAGCTATATGAACCATAGGCAGGCGGGAATCCAATAGGGTTTACTGGGTTGGGTCCAGCCTTAAATTGAGGAACAGAATATTTGACCCCGGCAGCTGCTGCAGGTGGTAGATATACATTACCAGCTGAAGGCTGCTGAGGGAACCCATTTGGGATAAATTGATGCATAGGTGGTGGTACAAAGAACGGGGAGAAATAAGGGCCATATGGGAAGTAGTTGGGAGGATAGGGCTGCCTAAAAAGAGGAAACGGGTGTGGAGACATCGGTACAGAGTTCTGTGCCGTTCCTGCAGATTGAGTTACAGGTGGACTTGGACTTGGGCTTGGTCCTGATACAACTGGAGAATTCCCACCCTAAAGATTGACATTGAAAACGTTAGAAATATATAGTTCCTGAGGTTCTTTGAAAATAGACCGGTAAATGAATACGAAGCAGAAGGAAAATATTCCAAAAGCAATCAGCCTTGTAAGGAAAGAGAACAGCTACATACATCCATATGAAGAAAAATAGCAAAGCAACCGAAAAGAGGGATCTTTATCTATTTCCACGATGCTTTAAAGGAATCATGTGATCAAAACTTGCAGAGCAAGGGAGGGCAAATGATATGTTCGTGTGTGCAAGTCATTTCCCCATCAGGGCAGTTTATTTTAGATCGCCCCTCCAAAATAAATTATAAAATGCAAGAGTCTAACATAAGATTAGTCATTCGGGTTCAAAATATTAATTTTGGGGAAAAAAATTTAGCCCAATAGGACAAGCCACACAATTGCACGATAGAACCAACATGTTTGGCACGTTATTATTAATTTACAATTATACCAAGTGTGGGTGTCGCAACACAACTACTCAATCATGCATATACATGTTTTAGAGCCCCAACATGACCACAACACGATTACAAAATGAGTGACTCCAAACATGCTAATTTTTTTTACTGTTATAAATGTGTTTGTTAGTCCAGTCAGCTCTGAGTACTAATACATAATGAGTTCAAAAGAATTTCATGGCATCAATCCAAGAAATTGCTTGGTTAGTGTGTAGTAAAAAGTAACAGTTCAAAGGGCAGCACTTAGAACTGCTTAAGCCAATCACCATTGAGCCTTCAAAAGTTGAATGAAGACTGACCGAAATAAGAACTTAAGGTCTAAAAGTTATTTATCAATTGGAAACAAATAAATATCACATATAGGGTACTGGAATAGAAGGGTTACCACAAAATTTGAAAAGCGAGAAACATCCCGCACCTGAGGTTCAGGTGCTTCGAATTGTATATGCTGACTCCCTAGCATGGGCGGCATGAATCCAAGACTATAGTTTGCAGCATTTTGAATAGCTGGGTTCTGAGAACCTTCTGAAGGCATAAGAATATCTTGCCTCACTTGATCATACTGCATGATCACACCGGATGCAACATTACCCTCTGAAGGCCCCTTCTCAAGCACATCGGGTGTAGGCTGCACATGGTCAGGATAATCCCCTTCATGTGCAATTGAGGTTACACTCTGATTATTGCTGCATGGGAAACATGATAAGAATCAATAAATTATGCACAAAAAAACAAAATACAATAAAAATATAGGAGCATAAATTGATAGTGCAGGTCACTGTGTGACAGATTTTTGTGTATCATTTAAACCTTAACACCCCTTTTCCCAAGAAAAATGTAATAATGGAATGACATATAAACATCCAATAAACCAAACCTGCTGGCAGTACTGCTAAAGCTCATTCCACAGTTGAATTGTCTACTCTATTTTGAACTAGTTATAATCTTATCATGTAACCAACCACAATTTTTATTTATTGTCAGAACACAACCCATTCATTATTGAACAAGGTATGGCGCAAAATTTCAAAACTTTAGGCAACAAAAACCCTGTGTGGTTCCCATTAACCATTTACAGGGCAATCCACAATCATTAGAATGAGAGTAATAGATAGAATGAAGATATTAAAGGCATGTCACACATACAAGTATATATGCAACTACACAGATATACATACTATGAATAGTAACATTTACCAACCTAGGATTTTCTGTAGCAGTGTCATCGCTCCTTTGAGAAGACTCAACAGCAACCGTAGAATTAATATCACCCGCAGGACCATTAGATTTTATGCTTGGTCCAAAACCAGGATCAAAGCTTCCAAAAGTCAAACCATTTCTCAGAGCTTCGGGAACTTGGAAATGATGAGGAAAAGTCACATGGTGACCCTCAGAGACATTTGAGTCAGGTACTGGTTGAGGACAGGATTCGGCATTTACAGAAGCAAGCTCTGGATCCACAACTGCTACAAGAACATAAACCAAATGAATATATCAACAATCAAAACAATGATTTGCAATCAAGAAAAAAAAAGTAAAGGGCTCTGCAGAGGGATAAGATGAACTTCCGAAGGAAAAATATGTAAAGTAGCATACCACTAAGAAGCTGAACAAAGATATTTCAGTTATATTTCAAAATAAATGAACCCCACTATTTGTTAACAATAAATTTCAAAGATAACCGGCCCAACTCAAGTTTACAGCAGATAAATAAGGTCATTCAAGTCACAAGCACCTTCCTAAATTTTATTGAGCAGATCTAAGCCTATGTCGGCCCGCCAATAGATGGGGGAGGGCGAATGGACACCCATCCTTTGGTGGCCCGGTAAACTTTTTAAGGAAGAGATAAATGATGTAGGATTTTACTTAATATCCTTGCTAAACTATATTACATAAATAGGGTGCTTAACAAGGTCAAAGTAGCCCTTAGTTAATGTTCTGCATCCTTCCAATTCGGGAGGATGCACTATCGTGGACCCAAAACCAATGGTCAGGAACACAAGCATGATAAGAGGCTTTATTTATAATGGAAGACAAATAAACAAACATAAGTTATATAATGTTAATCTAGGACTTAACAAAGTAGTCATTTAGATCATAATACTAATATATGCACTACCTGTAGAAGGGCCAATTGTCTCCTGTGGAGACTGGCCATCATAAATGGAGGAAGACCTGACGGCAGAAGATCCATCTTGGATAGCCAAAGATGAGGATTGAGGTGGCTCAGGCAAGTGGCCCTTTTCTACTGCCTTCAGTTTGCTTGGCATCTTTCTGTTTACACCCGAGGCTACATTTACAATCTTAGATAAATCTGAGTCAGCTACAATATGGGGTAAGTGATTGCCAACTTCATTATGATCTGGTTCGGCAACTACCCACTGGCTACCTACAGCACTTGGGTGTCTGGAGCTGAGGTTCGGCACCAATACAGGATCTGAAGCAGAAGAGTAAACACCAGGTGCTGAAGAACTTCCAGAAGAAGGAAGCTGATCAGAACTTGTTGCAGACTTTGCCAGATCAACTCCAAGTACAGAACCAAAGGTGGGGATGTTTTTGGAAGGAAGTTGTTCTGCAACAACAGAACACAAAGGTGCTGCAGTATCCTTATTTGCATCAGTTGAACCATCTTTAAGAACATCAATAATAACAATTGCGGACGGGGGGCCATGAGTAGGACTAGAACTCCCATTGGATAAATTTGTGGAGCCATTGGGTATTGCATTTGCAGGCCTGTAAACAGGAAGAAGAAATATTAATATTAAACAAATTCGTTGCAAAGAAATGAGCTATCACCAGCAACGAACAATTCATGCAAGCACAAAATTATTGTTACATAATTACTTTGTCACATGAGGTGCTGCATCATTTTTTGTTTTCTCCGAAATTGATGAGGACGAGGATGTAGGGCCCCTCTCAGTCCGGTAGCCAACTCCATTGGCCCTTCGAGGAGCTGAATTTCTCCCAGCACCAGCATCTGATAGAAAGGTAAGTCAAGAAAATCAGTTATTTCATAATCATCAGGGAAAACATGTGCTACAATATGAGATGCACATGCCACACTAGTTGTGAAGTAGATGAAAAAAATAGGATTCTCAGATTAAAATAACTAGCTTATCCCAACTGCTCTCAGTAGATACCAACAACTTGCATTCTCACAAAACTAAAACTGCAATTTGATTTTCTTATTTCATTCAAAATGTTTGGAAAAGATAGCCAGGGTTAGCAACCAAAAATTAAAAAAAGGAACACTCTAGCAGATAATTCGATATTTGCAACTTTGAAACAGAACTTTAGTCCAAACTGCATAAAAGTTGCATGATTTTTCATGAATATAGCTCCCTTCTTAACTCACATTAGCAATACTTTGTCATAAGAAACATAAGAGTACCTCAAACTTCTAAGTCCCTCTAAATTACTTTGACAGTCCCACTCACGGATCAACTATTAAATTCAAATATGCAAATATGTACTACGAGAGTTTTTTAATCACAAAAAGAGGGAGAGGGAAAGGTTCTATGAATAAAACAAAGAGATTTCTCTGACTGAGAATAAAAGACATTATTTGAGCATCTTGTATCGAATGTGAATAGTACCAGAAGAGATATAATGTGAAGAATAGTTCCCACGATTACCCCTAGCTCCTCGCCCCTGAGTGCTTGTTGACATTCTAGAATCTTCAGGCGCCCTGCTGTTTGAATTCTACAGTAGCGAAAGCAAAGAAAATTAAGTAAAATTGTATAAATAAATTGATGCAAAACATAAAAATAATACTAATAAAAGGAAACATCAATTATCTTGGTAGATACAGAAGCTCTATAGTAAAAAATGAAAATAACTTATGTGGCACAGTTAGAGGTGTCCATTAAACATGATACGATTATCAAACAGGTTGTGTCATACAACACAAACACAGCCCCTTTTTTATCAGCAAAAACTTGAATTTATATAATAAAGCTTCTCCAGGGAAGCAAAGCAAAATACAAACACCAATTGCAATGAAAGGAATACAATGCAGCAGAGAAGATAAACAACCAGAAGCAAACATACACAGACACAGCAGGTCCATATACTTGCACTTGTTTATGGGACAGTAACAAAAATTGACAAAAAAACAAATTAAGATTATCGTTGGTTCACAAAAGATAATATTTAAACTATCTATTTCCCATAATACCAGTCTATGGACAAACTGTATTGCAAATGAATTGCAAACCTATCGATTGGGAGAACCCGGCATGAAAATACAAGCACAAAAAAATTCTTAGCTCTCAATTCAACACGTGAAGAACTACATCAGACAATGCTACAACTACTCCTACTGACTTTTGCAAATTGTTGTATTATAGTATTGGGTCATCTGTCTCCTAAACAGCAAATAGAAAAGTCCCGTCAAATTGGAGATAGAGAAGTGTTGGACAAACACTCAATTCAAATGAAACTGATCCATTTGTGCAAGCATTAGTGCAAAGCAACAAAACAACTTTAAAATTTAATCTATATGCGTACATGGAATGCAGCAAAACAAACAAGAAGGAAAAAAAAAACCACCACAGAAAAGTCAATCCTTGAATAGTTCAATACTATTAGTCTATTATAAATTTTAATGCATCAAAGGGAGTCTTGGGGTGTAGCAGATAAGTAAATGATAAAGCAATTGGCTCAAGGACAAGAAATAATACCTCCTTTCTCCGAGATTTCCTCTGGACCACATGAAAGGTATCTGTCAAAACAATCATGAATACATCTTAAAAACCGTGACATGAACAAGCAGAAAATAATCACCCAGAGATTAATGCTCCATGGCCATTCATATGTTAGACTCAAACCGGTGGCAAACTATACAGTCACAAAAACAATAACAAGATAACACAATTTAAGGCTTTTGCGAACACATAATAGCATAACCTATTTGCATAGCACTCATCCTACCACACCTCGTAAAGAGGCAACCCGGACACCCAGTGCACAAAGCTGGAGTCAAGAGAGGGTTATTTACATATGCAGACTTACCACCCGTGCTTTCGAAGGGAGGCTGTTTCCAGACTCAAACCAATGATCTTAAGGTCAAAAAGAGGCAACCTTACCATTGCACAAGGCTCAACCTCTATTCTATAAAACCTCAGTGAAGGTTGCAATGCAAAAATCAGGAACCACAACTTAAAAGCAGAAGATAATCTGTTGTTGACTACTAATTTCAGAATAACTTAAAAATCAGACTCCAACTAGCCTATTGATTTTCATATCATCTAAAACCAGTACAAGAACTTAAAGACTGTAACAGAGCCAAGTTCCAAAAATCAAACGTAAACAGAAACTACATTGAAAAACACAATGAACCCTCTTTCAGCCCCGCGTTTTCCTTCAAATGCCCTGAAACAAAAAGCTCTCTGGCAACGAACTCATCAACAAAAAAAGCACCTTTTTCGATAAAAACCAAAACCCAGATCGTAAAACAGACTCTAAACACAAAAATTCAAAGATACGAGACGGAACACAAGACCCAACCAAGCGCGCATGTGGAGGAAGAGATGTGGGTATACCCAAAAAGAGGAGTTTTTGGGTGGTCTCATTGGGATCCATAGAGCACTCTTTGAGCACAGTGTAGATGTCTTCATCGG